>JAHKKF010502165.1:0-11680 GCA_019740295.1 Labeo calbasu
ATATTATTAAATAATTTAAACATATGATTCTATTACATATTAAATGAATTCACTGTTATTTTGGTTGTGTAGACTGTAGATTGATGTGAAAATAAACAATATTGACCTAAAAACACAATTTCATCAGATTATCGATTATTCAAAATAATCCATTAAGAAGCGAGTGGCATCTCTAGGCATTAATATAAAACAAGTGATCATCGCATTTGTTTGGAGCCCAGGTTTGAAACCTCGCCATGAGGAACATCTGTGTGATTGGCTAGTGTTCCTAGTGCTGTCACAAACAGAGCAGGTCTGACTACAGATGCAGCCAAATTCAGTCATTAAGATATTTCTATAGGCCTATTAAATCCAAGACCAACAATATCAGAAATTCTGAAGAGCCTTACTAATACCTCTATAAACTCCCACTGCTAATCTATCATCTGTTTAATCCGCAAAATGCATTGATCATAAACACCACTTAGAAATCACAATCAGATAACAGGCCATAGCCTGGATTAAACAAATCCGACGATTAGAGCACATGAATACAGCTGGGCATACAAACTTACTGTGATGTGTGCAGTGCATTTCATTGAAGAAGACAGGAAAATGCAGATGTTTTAGGTTAAATGATATAGGTCAAAAAGACACTTAAGAGTGCAAAATTTTGGGATCAGGGTTTTTTTTTTTTTTAAATAAATGAATCTTTTTATTCAGAAAGAATGCATTAAATTATCAAATTATCAAAAGTGACTTATAATTTTACAAATGATTGTTATTTCAAATATCTGCTGATCTTTTGAACTTACTATTCACCAAAGCATATAAAATATAAAGCAACATTGATGATAATACATTTTTGAGCACCAAGTCCGCATAATAAAATGATTTCTGAAGGATCATGTGCTACTGAAAATGAGGGCTACTGAAAATTCAGCTTCACCATCCAAGGAATAAAATATATTTTAAAATATATTAAAATGACTGTTTTTATTGTATTTTTGTACACGTACTGACCCCAAACTTTTAAACTGTACTGTATATAAACTAGGGCTTGGTTTTAACACAAATGTCACAATTCGATTCGATTATGCTTTACAAGCTTGCGATTTGATTTGACTCCAATTTGGATTTGATTCAATATTGATTATTTTGGATATATATATCAGGTATAGTACATGTTAAATTTTCCAGCTGACTAACCAGTCTATGGTAACCGAATATGTTTTTTTTTTTAGGTAAATGTAACATTATGTGACATATTGTTTACAAGCTGTTATATTAATTTAGTAGTGCTGAGTAACAATTAATCGCGATTAATCGCATCCAAAATAAAAGCGCACATAATATATGTGCGTGTACTGCATATATTTATTATGTAAATATATATACACACACATGCATGTATATATTTAAGAAAAATATGTTTATATAAGCTGTTACATTAATTTTGAAGTGCCGAGTAACGATTAATCGTGATTAATCGCATCCAAAATAAAAGTTTTTGCGTACATAATATATGTGTGTACTGTGTATATTTATTATGTAAATATAAATACACACACGCATGTATATATGTAAGAAAAATATGTTTATATAAGCTGTTATATTAATTTTGTAGTGCTGAGCAACGATTAATTGTGATTAATCGCATACAAAATAATAGTTTTTGCATACATAATATGTGTGTGTACTGCATATATTTATTATGTAAATATAAATACACACACATATATTTTGAAATATAAGACTTTGTCAAAATCAAAATTAACAAAGCACAAAGCTTATTGCTATTTATTGGATGGGAGGTGCGATACAATGTTCCATTCATTAACTAAAAACAAGCTAGACTAATCAATTCTTGGGATTTAAGAATCAGTATTGTTTTGTAAAAATAAGACCAGCCCTGAGTATTTCCACACTAAATTTTAGTAGTGTTAATCAACTCTAAAACAGCTAAAGCACCAATCTGCTGTGATTACCTCTCCTCAGGTAACTGCTAACAACGGCAACTGATCTTTTCCCTTCTACGAACCTGATTATTGTTTCAGCAGCTCACCGCTGCATTATTTAGTGCCATCTCCCCGCGTGATTAAAGCGAAAGTTCAAAGCCATGCTAATGAAGCCATGAGCTCGTAGACAGGGCTGGGATAAAATAAGCCCAGCAGCCTCTAAGGACGAGACCCACGCCACTCTCTAATTGATTTCTCCTTCCTGTGGAAGCTGTCCCTCATATTAAAGTGGAGCAGCTGTGCGGTTTTGGCCTGTCATAGCTGATGAGTGCACTGATTAGCTAAAGCACCAGGTTCGCAGATGACCTTTTTCGAGGACACGAGTGGAGGGGAATGATGATGATGATGATGATGATATCTCAGGAGAAGAGAGGAATAGTAAAAGAACTTTAAAGGACAGAACATTTGCAACAGAATTCAGTTCCATCCTGTGCAGCATTGTGAGCTTAGTCATTGGAAATATTAAACCACAGCTGGTTAAATTGTTCCTATAAGGTCATTTTTAGGTTGGAAAGGATATCTAAAACAAGGAGCGGATCAGTACTGAGACAGTCTCCAGCAGAGATCAAAGCACAACAAACCTCCTGCAATCCACAGGAAATGATCTATGAGCACAACATCTTTTGTTTGTCTTCTGTGCTATATATTAAAATACAAACAGTCATCCAAGTACAAAAAGAAAGCTCCCAGATTTCATCAAAAATATCTTAATTTGTGCTCCGAAGATGAATGAAGATCTTGCGGGTTT
This sequence comes from Labeo calbasu, assembly GCA_019740295.1. Taxonomy (NCBI): domain Eukaryota; kingdom Metazoa; phylum Chordata; class Actinopteri; order Cypriniformes; family Cyprinidae; genus Labeo; species Labeo calbasu. The sequence continues at coordinate 2,746 of JAHKKF010502165.1, forward strand.
GGAACGACATGAGAATGAACCATTTTTGGGTGAACGATCCCTTTAATGTTGAATTGTCCACTATCTAAAAATGTTTAAGAACCACTGAACAAGTAGCTCATATTTTTTCAACAAAAAAAAAAAATGAGGCACTGTTGTCAATGGGACTTTACTCTGTCATTCAGGCTGATGTTTTAAGCTCCTTGGCATGGGTCAGCTCTCATCTGCTTCAACAAAGAGCAATGCAGAATCCTTAAACCAGCTGGAATTGCAACAGCTAATTGTTGTCAAATCTCCAAATCGGCTCAACATGACAAATCTTTTTAAGCTCAACTGTGATTTAGGTTTTGGCTCTGATGCAAAATAACGGGGTCAAATCAGATTTAATCAGCGGGATACGTACATTCTGTAAGGTGTCCTGAAACTGGGATAGCGAGGAGAGCTGGGACTCTGAGTGATACAGGGACAGCCCTTTCCGAAGTGTCTTCAGATCCCCCATGTTCCCCTGCTGTGGAGAGAAGCAGAAATGTGTCAAACACAGATTATTTTAGATAATTAGAAGGATTAACAGAAATATCAGAAACAAAAAATGGTCTGGTTCCCTAGATAAATCAAAGTGGGAACTAAAAGGGACCAAATGTACAGTAACTGTATACCACCGTTCAAATTTTTGGAAACAGTAATATGCGGTTGAGGTCAAAAGTTTACATACACCTTGTAGAATCTGCTAAATGCTAATCATTTTACCAAAATAAGAGGGATCATACAAAATGCATGTTGTTTTTATTTAGTACTGACCTGAGTAAGATATTTCACATAAAAGACGTTTACATATAGTCCACAAGAGAAAATAAAATGACCCCATTCAAAAGTTTACATACACTTGATTCTTAATACTGTGTTGTTGCCTGAATGATCCACAGCTGTGTTTTTTGTTTAGTGATAGTTGTTTATGAGTCCCTTGTTTGTTCTGAACAGTTAGTCTGCCCGTTGTTCTTCAGAAAAATCTTTCAGGTCCCACAAATTCTTTGGTTTTTCAGCATTTTTGTGTATTTGAACCCTTTCCAACAATGACTGTATGGTTTTAAGGCACTGAGGACAACAACTATTACAGAAGGTTCAAACGCTCACTGATGCTCCAGAAGAAAACACGATGCATTAAGAGCCAGGGGGTGAAAACTTTTGAACAGAATGAAGATGTGTACATTTTTCTAATTTTACCTACATACCACATTGTTTTCATTTAGTACTGCCCTTCCGAAGTTTCCCAAAAGACAAAATAAGTTACATTTACTCAGTTGTCCTCAGTGTGAAAAGATGGGTCTCAAAATCAACACAGCTGTGGATCATTCAGGTAACAACAACGTATTAAGAAACGCTGTTTATGTGAAATATCTTATTCAGGTCAGAACTAAATAAAAAATAACATGCATTTTGTATGATTTTGGTAAAATAATTAACATTTTGCAGATTCTGCAAGGTGTATGTAAACTTTTGACCTCAACTGTATTTTAATGAATACTAAATACTCATAAAAATGAATAATGTTTCAAAAAATTAAGCAGTAAAATTGTTTTCAACATTGATAAAAGAAAAACATTTCTTGAGCACCAAATCAGCATATTAGAATGATTTCTGAAGGATCATGTGACTGATGATGCTGAAAATTCAGTTTTGAAACTGAATAAATTTTTTAAAAATTACATTTTAAAATATATTCAAATAGAAAAAAATTTAAATTAAAATAATATTTCACAATATTACTGGTTTTACTGTATTTTTGATAAACAAATACAGCCTGTGTAAGCACAAGAGACAAACTTCAGAGAAAATGTATTTTCAAAGATGTGTGGATGATTGCCAAAGGAAATGTCATTAAATGCCAGATTGTGTTTTCCTAAAATGTCATGAACCTATTAGAATTTGTATGTGAATGGCAAACAAAAATGTCTATGATGTATAAATCATGCATACAAACACTGATTATTTATCCACTAAAATATAAACTCAAGGAAAAGAGCTTTGCAATCAGTTTATTTCATCTGTTCGTCTCTTCATGTGGAAAAAGTGTAGAAATCCATCCGTGCAACTAGAAAGATCCAAGACTGTGTGTGTGATAACAAGATAGTATCAAACTGTTTAACCCTCTAGTCTCTCTGACCACTAGTTAGTTCCTCATTAATGTCTATTGGTTAACCAATATGGCCTAGTATATGGTCTCATCAATAATCGGTTGCTGATGCTGATGCTTCATCAAACATCAGCTAGTTATTATAAGCCTCTGAGTTGTTAATATGACTTAATTTGTAATAATGAGTGGCCATATACTGCCAACGCAGAACGCGTCCAGACAGATTTACTTCCACTTGCTTTACTCCAGATTTTTGGCATGAGCCGGACGGTCGCTGAGGGACCCAGACAGCATTAACACAGCCAGAGTGTTTATAAATACAGCTGCTGCCTGACCTCGTCTTACCATCTCCTCTGGCCTTCAGTGCTGATCAAGACAACATTTAAACACTTAAAAGTGACAGTGCTGCAAATCTCATTGTTTTTAATCGGAAGAACATAAACCAAAACAATAATCGAGCATCTAAATGCTTGCAAAATGTGCTCAGTATGACTTAACGATTAAGATCTAGCAATCCAAGCACAAAGAAACCACCTCCACTTCTTCTATCACTACGGGCATAAAACTAGAAAAACAATGTTTATGATTCATAATGGAGCAGAATGTGCTGTCTTCGACATATCGGACTTCAGAATGATAACAAAACCCCTGCAAAAATGTTTGCGAATGAAAACTGGATAGCGGATGGCACGTGAGATGATTTCCTGAGTGGTGATCTGAGAAGAGGGTAAAAGGTAGAAGAAAGCAAAGCAGAAAGCTCTGGAACTGAGAGGTAATGTCAGTCACGCTTCATAAATAACGACCTGAGAAATTTAGCCAAGAGGCACCTGTCTGAAAACTCTCACTGCTGCATATTTGAGTGTCACAGCCATGAAAAACCTCCTAAACAAGAGAAACCTTGTGAAAGGTCATGGCCTTTCTTTTGTAAAACAGACAAAAAAAATGAACATCTCTCTAAACAGTAAAGAATGAATGAATTTCCTCAATAGTATCTGTGTGTGATTATCCCCATTTTGGCTTTCTTGTCCAGTATGTTGATGGCTGTTGTGTGCAAACAGCTCACAAAGGGATTACTGGAGCTTAATAGAGGTTATGAACTTTTTCGGGGAAAATGGGTTGTTACAAAAAGTTTGTATAAGTTGCGTAATTGTCCCGCATTTACTAATGAACGAAGCTAAGAAAAGAGTTTGTACTGAAAGGGTCTCATTGATGAGAAATCTCATTTTCTGTGATTTTTTTTTACATAAATGTTGTGTAAAAATGTAAATAAATATTTGAATGAATGAATAAGATATTTCACATAAATGATCTTTACATATAGTCCACAAGAGAAAATAATAGTTGAATTTATAAAAATGACCCCTTTCAAAAGTTTACATATGCTTGATTCTTAATATTGTGTTGTTACCTGAATGATCCACAGCTATTTTTTTTTAGTGACAGTTGTTCATAAGTCCCTTATCTTTTCACACTGAGGACAACTGAGGGACTCTGCAACTATTACAGAAGGTTCAAACGCTCACCGATGCTCCAGAAGAAAATAGGATGCATTAAGAACCGGGGGTGAAAACTTTTTGAAATCGAAGATCAGGGTAAATTTAACTTATTTTGTCTTCTGGGAAACATGTTAAATATCTTCTGTAGCTTCTGAAGGGCAGTACTAAATGAAAAAAAAATATGATATTTAGGCAAAATAAGAAAAATGTACACGTTCTTCATTCTGTTCAAAAGTTTTCACAAAAGATGCTGAAAAACCAAAGAATTTGTAGGAACTGAAGGATTTTTCTAAAGAACAGTGAGCAGTTTAACTGTTCAGGACAAACAAGGGTCTCATGAACAACTATCACTAAACAAAAAAAAAACAGCTGTGGATCATTTAGGTATCAACACAGTATTAAGAATCAAGCGTATGGAAACTTTTGAACAGGGTCATTTTTATAAATTTAACTATTATTTTCTTTTGTGAACTATACGTAAACACCTTTTATGCAAAATATCTTATTCAGGTCAGTACTAAATAAAAAATAACATCCAATTTGTATGATCGCTCTTATTTTGGTAAAATAACATTTTGCAGATTCTGCAAGATGTATGCAAACTTTTGACCTCAACTGTTTATACGCAAGTAATAATAAAAGGCATCTTCTCAATCTTCTCAACAACTTAGATTCAACAAAGGCAAAAAACACTGGGGTAAAATGAATTCCCTTCTGCTCACAGTGTTTTACTGAGCATGCATAATTGAACACAGGTTTGACCCCATGAATGAGATCGTTGGCATTGACTGATGACCCTGCAGGTAACAACATTCTTCTCCTCTTAAGCCCTACATTACACAGCTAAACACAGCTCGCTATGCGGTTTACTACCTGCTTAAGAAATACAGTGGCTTGCGAGTTCCGTCAGCTAGAAATCATGCAATAAAATGCTAATATTTCCTAAAGCACCAGCAGGAATACCTTTGATAAACCATTCTTAAAGGTAACCAGGCACAATAAAATACCCAGCACAAAGTTCACAATACATGCATATTCTGAGATATCTTTCCTCAAAGAATTGAGTTATCAACAGAGGCAATAAAAGGAAAAATGAGGCTTCATCCATCATCAGAGAATGAAAAATATGAAGAAATAGCATTAGAATATCAGAGATGAGCGTATGCAATTAAACTGACAGCAACTAGTCACCTGTGCCGTCTAAATATATTGAGATGGATGTGCTATCTTTGACTATAAATCTGGGCTTGGAAAATGGGAGATGAAGACCATCTGAGAGAGAAAATTGTTAGTGACAGATCTGTATCTTTGTCTCATATAACTGTCGGAGCTCCAGGGCTTTTTGTTCAAAGCTCTGACAGTGTCATAATATGAAATCAGAGTCCTTTCAGCATCAAAGCTTTGAGATTCAGCCAGTTACACATGTAAGTCTTAGTGCAATGACATGCATTAAAGAAACAGTTCACCCACAAAATGAAAATTTCCTGAAAATTTACTCAGGCCAAGATGCAAATGAGTTTGTTTCTTCATCAAAACAGATTACAGGGGAAATTATGCATCACATCACTTGCTCACCAATGGATCCTCTGCAGTGAATGGGTACCGTCAGAATGAAAGTTCAAACAGCTGATAAAAGCATCATAATAATCTACAAGTAATCCACACGACTCCAGTCTAACAGTTAATATTTGCTAAAACAGTTTTGGCCTTTTTTTTTTTTTTTTGCTTGTAAGTAGTGCTTGATCTGTGCATATTTCTCTCCGGATTTAGAAGAGCCAGCTTTTTCATAGTTGAATTTAGATCTACAAGACCATTTTTCACTCTCTCTGACCTTAGAATTATACTGGCTGATTAGTCAAATATGCATGTTTCTGTATTAAAAAATAGCCTATTAACTGTTTAGAATCTAAACTGGGAATGAAGCTTTGCGTTTTCATGACATGTACCTTACTATCACAATACCGGTAGAATTTACAGTCTAGACTCTTACCTGGGATAACAATTGTTTGTTGTCATCCTCTAAAATCCGGACTTTAGTCTCAAGTTGGCGGATGTAGTTTGAAGATGAATCTGTACAAAGAACAAAGGGGAAAAAACAGAGAAAATTAGAAAATTCAGAAACTGGCAATTTTATACATTGACCATACAGTACCTGAACTCACAAATCCTCTCATTATAACAAACTGGTTTTAAAGGGGTCATCGGATGCAAAACTCACTTTTACATGTTGTTTGATCATAAATGTGTGTTGGTAGTGTGTGTACACAATCATCCAATAATGATAAAAATCCACCCAGTGGTATGTTTTAATCCCTATAAATAATATCCCCTTTTTCAAATCAAGCCATTCTCAGCTTCTTGGCTGTGTGACGTCACAAAAACCCAGGTCACTCACACAATAGTTGACTGACACTGGCGTTTTACCTTAGACCTGCCCTGAGTGAGCTGTGAACAGTCCGACCACCACTGTTTCAACACCAGAACAGGGACGTAGACAAGAATGGCTCCTAAATAATTGAGGTGTTTTGTTGTTGGATGTAATAATGATCATAGCAGTTGTTATTTACTCCTGACATCTGAGCCACTGAAGACACAAAGGATTACTTTAGTTTTTAAAGGGAATGCGCCCCACAAGCTACATAAATACGTCTATGTTTACGCAAATCATTTGTGATCCAGCCTCACCTACAGAAGAAGTGAGTATAAGGGTTTTTATGAATCTTTGCAAATCGCCTTTCCTAATAATATGCTAGTTAGCAAGTTTTAACGGCTAAATGCAGCTAAAGTAAACAGGGCAGCTCGTCACCCCACAAAAGAGAGGGGTGGGCAGAGCTCATTAGCATTTAAAGGGACATGCAACAAGGTTGCTGTAAAAAGATCTGATTTTGACAAAGTAAAAAAGGTGTTGTTTTACACTACCATTGAGAAATTTTAACCAAAGTATGTTATAGACTTTTCATCAAGACCCTAAAGAATCATATCAACTTGTGAAAACTGGGCATCCGATGACCACTTTAATGAATGTTAGGGGAGTTTGCAAATATGATATTGATACAACAGCTCAATAAACAAGAAGTTAATATTAAGTGACTAAAATTGTCTGACTATAACACTATTGCCTGATTTTGCTCTATTTCGTCAACCGAAATAGTTGCAAACAAAGTCGCAGCTAAGCCGTTGAACATCTCCAAGCAAAAACAGCCCTGTTTCATTTATGAATTTTTAAACGAATCTAGTGAGTCACTGATTTAATTACCCATGCATAAAGACTAGCTTCGTTCCTGAATGAATCAGCCATTTGAACGAATCAAATGAATGAATGATTCAGTGATAAAAGCAGTCCCGCCCCTTTTTTTAAATAACCAGTAGCGTTTAGTTTATATTACAGTTTGGGCCAGAGCCGTTGAGCTGGGTAAAGCCGCATTTGACAGCGTATGACAGCCACAATCTCATCCATATCACATAATTTGTACATAAAATAGCATTTTTTTGTGGAATTCAAATGTGTCCAATACATTTTGTGGACTGCGCCGACTCGCGCACATGATCCACTTTGTGCTATCATGTGCGCGCTGTGGTGGATTCTGTGACACAATGTGAAACCAGACTTCATTTTCCCCAACGGAACGCATATTTACACTGTCTGAATCGTTCCCTATCCCCTACAGTCATTTACCATACAGAAAATACAAATTCTGTAAACGAGTGACTGATCTCAGCCGCAGCTTGACCATCTATTTATAGTGTGGGGGGGCGGGACACTAAGGATTCTAGAGAGCATTTGATTGGACAGAATGTTTGATGAGAAACTGAAGTGCAGGATGATTTCATCAAAATCGTTGATCCTTATTGGCGGAAATTAGAGACTGTAAGTTTTGAATGCTTATTCCTTCTAAATGCATATTCTGTCATTGTTTTGGAGTACACTAGCTTACAGATAACTTTAAGGCTAACATATTCATACTAAATGCCAAAAAACTTCCATTTTGATTTCTCAACATGAATTTATGAATTTAATTTGACTCATGCCACCTCTGAGAATCATTAAACGTCTGAAAATACACCTACAAGCTACTTCTTCTGTGCCACCTCTGTAGTACAAATTAATTTTGTTAATACTGATTTCATATGATTGTTAACGTATTCTTCTTATTCTGTTATTTTAATTAGAATTTTTAAAAAGCTTATAAATATAATTGTTTGAATTTGACATTAAAGATGACATACTTTTAATAAAATGCCATTACAATGGTTAAAGCTCCTGTAAATCACTTTAGGGAGTCAAATATCACCTCATAATGGGAAGGCTAATTTTTATCTGAATTTTTGATCAGAATGTGCTCCTGAATTTTTTTAATTAGGAGCACAAGTGTTCCTAAAAATAAAATTAAGCATAGAGCCTCTTACTTTGCAATTTAATCCTTTCAGCTCAGGACAGTTAATAGAGTCAAGATGATCAGCAGTTCTGTGTGGTCCGTGATTTTTCAGCCTGTGTGATTGTTTTGGCCCTCCTCGAGTTTCTCCAAACATAATTTCTTATGTTATGAAAACCGTTTTACTGTGAAAACTCCCTAAAAGCGATTTAGTCATCCCGGAATCGGAGTCATTTTGAAATAGTGCTGCTTTCTATTAGGCGCTGACATACAATACCATATCCCAGAATGCACTGCGGCTACATGAGTTAAATAGAAGACATCTGTCAAAGCAAAAGAAAGACGCTGAAAGACGAACGCTTTGCACAGTTCACATCCTACATGATCACATAAAGGCTTATACTTTCAAGAGCTCATTTAGACAACAAAGAAATCTCAAATCAGGAAATCTACACAGCCTTTGACACACACTGCTGCTTTCATTTAAGCCATCCGATGTTCGTCTCGAACCGAATCAGACGTCAAAGAAACTAGAAGCAAGGGTAAACAAACTGATCTCATGTCTGTGAAGTGAAAGCCAATGAATCAGGATTTAAAAAAAACAGATTTGGAGTAGTGGTAGAGGAGGATCTTGAAGTGTTTGGTCTTGCGTGTATGCTGCATTCCCAACATGCCTTTTATAACCTTTTGGTGATGGAGGGCCTGCCGGCCTGAGGAGATGCAAAAAGGAGCATGTCTGTCTCGTAATTTTACGTTGAAAATCCCTAAATTTGTATTACATACTCAAAACCCTCCTGAAAGAGACTAAGAGGTACTTAGTTATTTAAACATACTAAAATATACTAAACATTCTAAAATGTATACATACAGTCATCTGGACACAAAATAGTAAGGTATAAAATAAAATAAAAAAATGTAAAAATTATTACAAATAAATAAATAAAAATAAAATAAAA
>JAHKKF010502182.1:0-26040 GCA_019740295.1 Labeo calbasu
GTGAATTTACTTTTCTCAAAGCCTGAGGCTTTTGATGTGAAAAGGCTTTTACATTTGCCAAAAATAGAACTTTTTTTAGTTCTAAACAAATTAAACACAAACAAGCAAGCCCTGCCCAGATTTAAAAAGTAACGCAAAAGTAACGCATTACTGTCCATAAAAAGTAACTAAGTAACGTAATTAGTTACTTTTTTAGAGAGTAACTCAATATTGTAATGCATTACTTTTGAAAGTAACTTTCCCCAACACTGCTTATAATATGCATAACATTTCCAGTCGTTTTCAAAATCATGAACAAATATCATTTTTGAATGTAAATTGTCTTCAGCCCCCCACCTAAATTAATTTCTACTACTAAATATGGAAGAATATTTTTTTCATCAGATGAACGTTACATGAATATCATTTGAAAAAAAAAAAAGTATTTTGCTATTTCACGAGTGCTGATACAGTTCATTTCAAATAAATTCAAACCAGGCATGTATTGATTAAAAATCTGGCAATATGCTCTGAAGTTGACAACCAATAGATGGCGATATTTGTCTTCCAAAATGTTTTTAGTTTTGAGTTTTCTACAGATTTCTGCCTTATTTGTATCACGTTTGTTCAGTAGATATGCATTAGTGATGGAATACAAATACATAATTTTACAATAATTTTATTCATGTCACTGTCAACAGACATTAAAAAAAATAAATAGGAAAGTAAATTATTTTTTTTTACTGTAGTTGTTCTGTTCGTTTCAGATTAGATTATGTAGCTAATCTATTATCTCACATTACTTCCACAGACTATCAACTCTATAAACTGTATTTAAATGAGTTTTTAATGAGTTGTTTTGAATGTAATCATGTAACGTAGTTGCTCGATGGACATCTAGTGGCTGGAAGGTTTGCGCATGCGCAGTATGCAGATAGCGCAGAACTGCAGTTGTTGGTCACTGAAGAAGCTGAGGTAAGTAGCCTACTGACACTTAGCGGAGATATAACGCGTTTCAAGAAGCAGTAGTTATGTCATTAAATTGTTGCAGAATAATTGGGTATATGAGCGTTATAGCGACAAACGATAAAGCGGTTTCTTCCATTTTATGCATTAGTTTCCGGTTAATTAAAACTAAAGGAATGTTAGTTAGCTGGTGTGCTAACTTTACCATCACGGAACTGCAAGAACAAGAGAAAAGATCTGCTCGCATGTTGCTTTGATATTAATAGTAAATCTTTAGAGTTATTCTAAGCCATAATGTGAAAACTTAATATGGCCTTTATATAAATGAAACAGCAGGTGCTTTGAATTCAAACCTCCTTTGAGTCCTAATAAAAATGGATAAGACAACAGGTAACGTTATATACCCGATTATTGTCTTGTATATGCAACGGCAGATAAAGATAAATAATACGCATAATATTTATGTTTGTAGATTTTTTATGGTTGTATGTTTTGTAATTCGTTGACGGTCTTTTATAAACGTCACTATGTTTCTATTATTGCCAAACCTTGTAGAGAATGAGAAAAACAAATTTGTTTTTGCATTTGAGAAAAAATAATAAAACGACTAAAATATTCAAAATATTGTGTGGCTTCTTTGAGCTTTCCTTCAGTGTTAAAGTCCTTTTAAGGGGTATCTAAAGAAGTATCATTGGTTTCAGGCAGCTTTCTGTCGTTGTGTGTTCTTCCTGTCGATGCTTGTTTATCTTTGATACAGGAAATACTCGTACACTGACTTAAAATGATTATTATAAGTGTTGCATTACAATAAATGTGATGAACATTTTGAGATTCTGTTTAAAATAGTTTGAATGTGTCTGGTCTTTTTTGCTAAGGTTTGCATATCACCTGCAGGGCTATTGCGCAACAATTTAATGTGGTGGAAATTTAACCTCTGAGATACTAAACCAGTGCGCATATTCAAATTCATTATGTTCTGCTGTCTGCCTGTGCTGCATTTTAGAAAAAAAAAAAAATCTTATTTTTAAATGTTGCTTTTCTTTCCAGAATTATAACGGTTAAAGATGACAACCTCTTGGAGTGATCGGCTCCAGAATTATGCAGAACTTCCTGCCAACATGGATGGTTTATCCATGAAGAAGTACAGAAGAGAGGTGCATCACAGGTACTAAGACATTTCACTAATGCTTTCGGCTTTGAAGGCCTTTGCCATTCAGTAACTTGAAAACAAATCCATTGTCACATACAAGTAACAAATCACAAAACAAGTAAATGCAGGCTTGTTATATAATTTTCTTGTAGCAACAGTTGGAGAAAATGACCTTAAATGACCTGATCTCCACTCCAGTTAAGATTATGGTCAATAATAAAACCATATTCTCATTGAGATATTTAAATTTTATGTGCGCAGTGCTTTTGAGACATAGAAAACATCAATTTAAGTCTTCAAAAGGAATTGTAGACTTGTAATTATCTTTGTTTAAAATTTAATATGGTGAGTAGCATGTTTACTGTTTCCGTGCCGTCATGTTGTTCTGTGGATGCACCTGTGTGTACGTCTGTTTGTCTGTCAAAACCTGTCTACCTCATTGTCAACTTGCATGTAATGTAAGCAAAGGTTGTGTATTGTAAACTTTTTCCTCAATCAAAAGAATGAATTGTTTTCTCACTGTGCCCAACTATTGAATATTTTAAGTACTGAATAAAAAATGACCTTTTAAAAGATCATTGTAACAGTGGATATGCACATTATGATACTCGTATCTCATGTGTTAGCAGGCTATGATTACTTATGCCTTTTGGCATGTTAATTCGGCCTGTCAGCATATTACTTTCAAGTTCCTAAAATGCTGTGTTTGCCATGGCAAGCAGTCATTTCATAAGAGCAATGAAAAACATGGAAGTCACAAAGTGCAGAATTTAAAAAATGGTAAAAAGACCTGAAATGTCATTTATAAGCGTACACAGTTCATGTAGTGGCATTAGCCGGTGTGTACTGATGTAATATATAGTCCATGTATTCCTTTATTACAAAGCTTACCACAGGAACTGGCCCACTGTCATCCATCTATGAGGTATGCCAAAGTTTTGTTGTTGACCTGCGGTGCTGACTGATCATGTGTTGTGTAATTGATGGTTTTTTCTCCCATGTACTCATCACAGCACAGCACTAAAAACACAAGATGAACAAAACCATCAATGCTTTTGCACTGTGCTGTGACTGTATGTAGGTATCCAAAGGAAGAGCTGTGATGGGATTTGAATCTGTGAGATCATTTCTTCATTCTCCCTTCCTCTAGCTACATCTCCTTCCTTCATGCTCTTAACACATCATGTAACAGCTCATTTGTTACTAGTAGAAGATCAGCTACATTTTAATGTTTAACTGCAAATGTGTAGCCAGATAAAATGAATGAAAAGAAAAATAATTGCTTTTAATATCATGACCATAGTGCAATTGTAAACCATGTAAAATACAATAGCAGATACATACATGTATCTTCAAAATACTAACTCTAATATATTAAGCTTTTTACTTTTTATCCCTTAACTGTCAATTAAAAGTTTCAAAGGTGGCATTTTAGTTAGTTAATTAATAATAATTGTGATGAATCTTAAAGGAAAAGTCCACTTCCAGAACAAAAATGTACAGATAATGTACTCACCCCGTTGTCATCCAAGATGTTCATGTCTTTCTTTCTTCAGCCATAAAGAAGTTATGTTTTTTTGAGGGAAACATTTCAGGATTTTTCTCCATGTAATGGACTGCTATGGTGCCCCGATTTTGAACTTCCAAAATGCAGTTTAAATGCGGCTTCAAACGATCCCAACCGAGGAAGAAGGGTCTTATCTAGTGAAACGATCAGTTATTTTCATTAATAAAAAAAATACAATTTAAATACTTTTTAATCTCAAACGCTCGTCTTGCTCTCCCTGAACTCTGTGTATTCTGGTTCAAGACAGGTTATGTTGAAAAACTCCAGTCGTATTTTCTCCCTCAACTTCAAAAATCATTTCAAAATCATCCTACATCGCTGCAGAAGTACTGACACAGTCTATGCAAAGTGAACATGCAAAGAAGATCAAACCCCCTAACAAAATAGGTAAAACTGCGATATAGGATGATTTTGAAGTTGTGGGAGAACGTGAGATGGGAATTTTTCAACATACTCTAACTGTCATGAACCGGAAAAAAACTACCCAGGGAGAACGAGACAAGATGAGCGTTTGACATTAAAAAGTATAGAAATTGTATTATTTTTATGAAAATAAACTAAACGAGTGGTGTTATTGTAGCCAGAAAATAAAAAATAGTCAAGAAAAACTTGTTGTTCAAGTTGGTAAAACAGATGTGTTCAGCAGACTATGAAGTTGTTTTTTCAGATTTTTTTTTTTTTTTATGTATTTTATTCACCATTTTGTTTTTGGTCTGTTTAGAAACAGCGTCAGTCATTATCACCCAAAAAACTTGATTTAACTGAAAAATCAAGGAATATTACAATTATTACAAATATTATTTTGCTGCTGTTGGCCGAACTAGAATTAGATGTGATTTAACCAAATGTATAAATTCTGACGTATTGCTTTCACAGGTCACAGTGAGTCAGTGTAACTCATTATTTACCCTAACATAAACTCTCATAGAGCTAAACAGCTTACAGGTTGTGCTCAAGCCAATGGAATAATACAGTCTGCTGTATGTAACACAGTTTATTAAATATCCATGACGTTCATCTTACACTGACTCTGTTTTTATCTCCACAGAGTTTTTGTCAATAGAAGTTTGGCAATGGAGAAGATAAAATCCTTTGGCTTTGATATGGACTACACTCTAGCAGGTAAGATGAACTACTAGTCTCTCTATGAGCTTCTCTGAAACAGATGAAGTCTGCATGGTACCTTGTAAGTTCAAAAGAATTGTGAAGCATTGCGAAATGGTAACACCATAGCATGGTGCTGTAAAGTAATACTAGGTCTCATTTATGTGGTGGTGTCATGACGCTGTAAATAGCACCCTGTCTTCAGCTGGCTCATGTCAGGCACATGATTTTTTGCACTTGAAGCTCTAAACCAGATGAATGGGCTCATTGACATCCATGATATAAAATGTCCTTTTGATTGGTCGTCTTACTGTTTATGGATCTGTAGTAATAAATGAATGCTAATGAAAAGGAAGATTTTTTAAATTCTATTGCCAGCACACAGCCTAATATTAACACCAAATATGACCTGCTTAGATCAATGTGCATATGCTATGTAACTCTCCTCTAATTGCAGAGCAGTGAATTTGTTTACCATGACAAATATTCCAGCAGAAAAACTGAGACAAGTGCACAACATTTTTGACTCCATTTAGTTGAACTTTAGGTGAAAAAGACCATGCTGGTCAGTATCCAAATGAAATCTTTGGCTAAACATGGTCTCCCTATTATTAAGTGACATGGTGACAGGTCAGAAAGCTTGTGTAATGGGGTCAACTAAGTTTTAGCAATGTTGACATTTCCTTCCTCTCTTTCAAGCAGAACAGTCATATCTTTGGGGAAATGTTCATTCAGCTGATCTGGCTAATTTTGTTTTGAGGTCCAAAGGGATTTCTTGCAACATGCAGCATATTAATACAGATGTTTTGTAGCTGTCTAGTCCCTATACAGGTCCCTAAAAAGGTCTGTTCACTTCTTCAGAAAATTATGCTCCTTGAGGGGGTTGTTTCTTGTCGACTTGAAGAAACAACAAAGCACAGTTACTCAGTCATTCACTCAGACCAGTTATAGTTTTATTTTTATTGAAGGTGGAATGGTATGCCAGGAAATGCCAATGATTAATCTGTTTTGTAATACTTTTTCACATAATTAAGTCAATTTAAATGGTCAGTGTCTCATAAGCCATAGGGATATATCACAGGGTTAAATCTTAAAATGTATTAAAATAGAAACCAGTTATTTTAAATTGTAATAATATTTCACAATATTGCTTTAACTGTATTTTTGATCAAATAAACACAGTTTTGTTGAGTATAAGAGAATTCTGTCAAAAACTGAAATTCTGACAGACCATAAACTTTTAAATGTGATAATGTTTTTATGGCTATGTTTTCACCACATTCATGCACTATATCAGATGACCTTGTGTCTGTTTTCTTCTCTGTTAATAGTGTACAAGTCTCCAGAGTATGAATCTCTCGGCTTTGATCTGACTGTGGAAAGACTGGTTTCCATTGGTTACCCACAAGAGCTGCTAAACTTTGTTTATGACCCTGCTTTTCCCACAAGGTGATTTTCTAACACTCTTTTCTTAACTGTGTTTTCACTAAATTTTTTCATTCACACAAATTCTGTACTTCTTCCAGAGGCTTGGTGTTTGATACAACGTATGGAAACCTGCTGAAAGTGGATGCGTATGGAAACATCCTTGTGTGCGCTCATGGTTTTAACTTCCTGCGTGGGTGAGTCTGCACTCATAATTTAAGAGCATCTAATGCCCTGCATAGTAAAGCATAGTGCTCACTTTGTGTGTTTATTCCTCTACAGTAAAGTTGTTTTCAACCTTAGTAAAGCAAAAAAGTAATTAAAAAACTTATTTGGAAGAACATGCACAGGTGAATCATTAACGATGAGACAAAGGTGCATTACGGAAATAAAAAGCGTCACTTGTGATTTTATATAGATGTTACAGCGTTGTAGTCACGCCTCCAGCAAATGTCATAATTTGTGTTTTTTTTTTTTTTTTTTCAGTCCAGAGATAAGAGAGCTGTACCCAAACAAGTTCATTCAGCGTGGAGATACAGAGCGATTCTACATCCTCAACACACTTTTCAACCTCCCAGGTTAAAATATTCTATCAGCTAATACCAAAAATCAAAAGAATATATAGAATCCTTGTTTAAGTTAACATAGCTTGTCTTTGCACTTTATTAGAGACATACCTCTTCGCCTGCCTGGTTGACTTCTTCACTAGTTGCTCCAGATATACAAGGTTTGTTTTTGTGCCTTCGTTTTAACGCTTCTGTAGCTGCTCTGGTATGAGAGTGTAGTAGATTTTTGAGAATTGGCATTTTATGTGACCTTTTCATTTTTGCCTCTACAGTTGTGAGACGGGCTTCAAAGATGGAGATCTTTTCATGTCCTTCAAGAGCATGTTTCAGGATGTCAGAGATGCTGTGGATTGGGTCCATTTCAAGGTAAAGGTTATTTTCAGGTGCCTTTTCTTTGAAAGAAAAAGCCTTTCTTGACTCAATATAAATGTCATACTATGGGTAACCGCTTCTGTATGACATTTCAGGGCTCACTAAAAGAGAAAACGGTTGAAAACCTGGAGAAATATGTGGTGAAGGATGTAAGTAAACCAAATTATTCAACAGCTTCTTTCAGAGCTTACCTTATTTCCCTTTGTATGTTTATTCATAATGAATTGTAGTTTATAGTTTAGACATAATTCATTTTTGTGTTTCCATATCTTTTGTCTTCTTCATCTAGGCTAAATTGCCATTGCTTCTAAGCCGAATGAACGAAGTTTCCAAAGTGTTCCTTGTTACCAACAGTGACTACAAGTACACAGATGTGAGTTATTCTAAATGAAAGGAGTCCATAACCATCTGACAAAAATCTGTTGGATTTTCATCAGAAACAAATGTTAAAAGCAATTTTATCTTTTCTATTTCAGAAAATCATGACATACTTGTTTGATTTTCCACATGGTCCAAAAGTAAGTAATCTTCCGTATTGTTGTTGACTAGCATATCAGAGGTACTTAGTTGATTTTATATGTCTCAGATCCACAATGAAAATGTCTAGTGACAAAGGACAATACACATTTCACATATAATTTGTCGAAAACATGAACCAGCAAGCTGCAGTGTGTAAAAGAACACTCTGAGGGTTAATTTGCCAGTTACGATGTGTCTGTAATATCACAGTTTTTATTAAAAAGTGTCCTAATAACAAATGTTGAGAAAGAGGATATGAACAGAAAGACAGGGAGTATCAGGGGCCATATAAGAACTCATTTTATTGCAGTTTTATCGCATACACAAAGACAGTGACAGACTGAATCTATTATTTCTTTATTACAGGCTGGTACGCCTCACCGGCCCTGGCAGTCCTACTTTGACCTTATTCTGGTGGATGCCAGGAAGCCAGTGTTCTTCGGGGAGGGCACAGTCCTGAGACAAGTGGACACGGTAAGATACGTTGGACTCACATGAGTAGCTTAATGTGACAGACTCATAGATTCAGCCATGTTTTTGTTCTGTAGACCACTGGGAGACTGAAGATCGGAACATATACGGGTCCCTTGCAGCATGGCATAGTCTATTCTGGTGGTAAGAAAAAAAAGAGGATGTCATTGTTTACAATTTTTTTTTAAATTTTAGTCTAAAGTGCCTTATTGGATATGCTTTTTTCTCCCTAGGCTCTTCAGACATAGTTTGTGATCTACTGGGAGCAAAAGGAAAGGACATCTTGTACATCGGTGACCACATCTTTGGAGACATCCTGAAGTCTAAGAAGCGTCAGGGCTGGAGAACGTTCCTGGTGATTCCTGAGTTGGCCCAAGAGCTGCATGTGTGGACTGACAAGAGCAGTGAGTCTGTGACAGGGCTATTATAGTTAACTAAAACTAAAACCATAAAAAAAATATTCCCAGATAGCACGCATACATCTGCAAGATGTCTGTTAAAGATCACTTGATCTGGAAAGCATCTGCTGTGTACAAACATATGAGAGACGTCTGTAAGGTGTCAGTTTTACATTCTAAACCATAAACATCTTAACCACATCTAATAGATGTCTATTTGACATCTGATAGGAGATGCCCTGTAGATGTATTGCAGATGAGCAAACACTCTAAAAAATACATCTTGCAGATGTAAATGCAGATGTTAAATAGACGTCTCCATGAAATGAAATAAAATATTAAAAATAAAAAATAAAAGAAATAAAATATTAAAAAAAGAAGATTAATTCAGCTAGTTGCCAAAGCTACATTTCTCATTTTCATTTAGTGTAATTAAAACTGAAATAAGAATGTATAAAAAACTATAGACATTTTTTTTTTAAATTAAACTATTTGAACTATTCATTTAACTAGGGCTGTCCACCTAATAGTCAACTAACCATTAGTTGACGAGTAGAAGCTTGGCTGACGAAAATTTTATTAGGAAGTTCCACAGGAAGTGGCGTAGTCACGCAGTCCGTGACGGACAGATCACTAACGGCTGGCCTCAAATATGGCTTTTTATCTGAAAGATGTATGCAGTAGTAACTTTACATTGCTGGTTAATGTAATGTTAACCTAGAAAAATGCACGCTATTGAAGTGTCTGTGGAGAGTGTGAAAGCTAAATAGTAGCAAGCTCTCTGCATTACAGATGGAGGCGCCAGTGCGGTAACTTGCTCTTAAAATAATCATTTCTGGTAATTCATATTAAAGTTATACACTATTCAAATCTGTAAAGACTCTATTTGTGTGCAGTCAGAATAACAACAAACATTGCGCTTTTGTAAAATATTTGAAGCAAACAGGATGTGCTTTCTGCCATCTCGGTCTCTGTGAACTTGAGTGCGAAACTTCAAAACTCTGTGTATACTTGACTTACAGACATGAAAAATATATTTATAGAGTGAAATGTCTACTTTCAAATGAACCAATTCACATAGAAAACAAATATTATTAGATTATGTACTCTGTATAAAATATGTATAGAGGCGCATTACTATTACTATAGATGATGAGTCAGTGTCGCTGACTTCATCTCTTAAACCGGAAACAAAGAAAGCCCTGGTTTATAAATTGTTAAAACGTTAATGCAGTCTCCTTGTTGTTTTTCCCTGACACATTCAAACTTATTATGTCAGCCGGTGCACTGTTCCAAGCTTTTGCTCTTGAGAGCTTATTAGGCTATATAGGCAATTAAACACTCATTATTATGATTTATATGGTTTGTAAATAAACTCATGACTAATAGTTGACGCTAGTTTAATGCTTAAAATGTCAACTAGTCAACCAGAAAAATCTTTAGTTGAGGGCAGCCCTAAATTTAACTAAATATGGAAACAGAGAATCTAAAAATAAGAACTAATACTAAATATATTTTGAAAAAAATCTTGCTGATACTAAAATAACAGTGGTCCATGCAGACACACATTAAGTTCAATTTTATTTGGCGTGGGAGCAGATGAGTACAGTTCACTATGTTCTTTTTTTTTTACAGCACTGTTTGAGGAACTACAGAGTCTGGACATTTTCCTGGCAGAGCTGTACAAGTAGGTAACATCCATGAACTCTTGCTCGGATGTTTGCACCGCTGCCATCCAGTGCCCGTGCGTGCTCTCAGTCATGCACTCATTTACCCGGAGAAGGACACGTCGCTCCCTCCCTGCTGTCTGCAGCCATTTGACATGCAGATAAAGGGGCGCACATTCCTTTCTATTTTAAGACCGATGGTTCATGTCTTCTGTTACTTTAACTCATTCGACACTATTCTCACCCCAAATGTCTCTATTTCTCCTGCCATTTTTTTTCATCCTTTTTTTCTTTTGTCCACAGGCACTTGGACAGCAGCAGCAATGAGAGGCCCGATATCAGCTCTCTTCAGAGAAGGATTAAGGTATAATTCTTGATACACAGAAAAGGATTGTACTTCCACTCCATTTTCGTGTATTTTCCATGTTTTCCACATTTAAAAACAAAAATAAATGTTAGTCATCCAAAAAAGAATGGGAAAAATTATTTCCATTCTTTAAAAATGTGCATTTTGGCAGCAAGACAATAGCCGCTTTCACACAGGAAATTAACCCCAGGAAATTCCCGCAAACTTACTGGAAAGACATTACTGCTAAATACAAAAATGCGCTATTCACACAAGCACTGACGTTCCGTCTTTTTACCGGTAAAGCACCATTCAAACTTCAGTTTCAAAATACCAGTAAATCCTGTGACATCATTAACCGTAAATGATCTCCAAACTGTTGTGTTTGTAAACGTAGAGGGGTATACATGGTCAGTGTTTTTGTTGATGTTTTCATTTTTGTGTCAAACGTTCACATTCATGCAGCTGCTTTTGGCCCAGAGACATTGTATTAGACCGCTTAAAACCGAACTATACAACACGGAGTAAATACATAATCTGCATCAAAACGTTACGATTGACCCAGAGTCTTACGTCAACACATTCTGAACTTATACATGCTCATACTCATACAACCAGTGATTTACAAGTAATGTTACAACTTCTCATACCAGTAAATTGCCAGAACAAATTTACTGGTATTTTTAAAAAAAGTTCTGTTCAAAAATGATCTCTTAACGGTAATTTACCAGTAAAGACTGTATGTGTGAAAGTGTTCAATGAGATATGGTAAACATCAAATACTTAATAGAGCAAACGTGTGCATGTGCAGTTGCAAGATTTTAAAATATGTGACCCTGGACCAAAAAAAGAGTTGTAAGTAGCAAGGGTATATTTGTGGCAATAGCCAACAATGCATTGAATGGGTTAAATTTTTTGATTTTTCTTTTATGCCAAAAATCATTAGGATATTAAGTAAATATCATGTTCCATTAAGATATTTTGTAAATTTCCTACTGTAAATATATCAAAACTGAATTTTTGTTTAGTAATATGCATTACTAAGAACTTTTTTTTGGACTCTCAAATTCTAAATTTTTAAATAGTTGTATCTCGGCCAAATATTGTCTTATCCTAACAACCATACATCGATGGAAACTTATTTATTCAGCTTTCAGATGTATAGATCTTAATTTCAAGACATTGACTCTTATGACTGGTTTTGTGGTCCGGAGTCACACATTCATTTCAATGGAATAATTATTTTTGGATGCCAAGTTTATCTTTAAAATTTATCTTATTTTATTTTAGTCCTATATTTAATTACACTAATAATATTTTATTATTTAGTGAAGTAATGATTTTTTTATCTAATTAATTGTAGAAATACTCAACAGTAATTACACTACCATTTAAAAGTTTGAGCTGTTTATTTGTAGAAACATTAATATTGCGAAATTTTCTTAAAATGTAAAAGCTAAATTGTCAACTGCCATTACTCCACTTTTCAGTGTTTACGTGATCACGTAATCATTCAGATATGCTGATTTGTTGCTCAAGTGACGTTTCTTATTATCAATGTTGAAAACAGTTGTACTGCTTAATATTTTTTTTTTAACCATCATTCCATTTTTTTTCAGATTTGTTAAATGGAAAGTTTAAAATAACAGCATTTATTTGAAATGTCAATATAAATAAATATTTATTAACTATATAAATCTTTAGTGTCACTTTTGATCAGTTTTAATGCATAGCCCAGAAAGGAAAAAAAATTCCATCGCTTAATTTAAAGGGATAGTTCATCCAAAAACAAACATTCTGTCATTAATTATTCACCCTCATGTCTTTCCAAACTCATAAGACCTTCGTTCATCTTCGGAACACAAATGAAGATATATTTAATGAAACCCAAGAATATTCGACCCTGCATAGACAGCAGCAACTGACACGTTCAAGGGCCAGAAAGGTAGTAAGGACATCGACAAAATAGTCCATGTGATGAAGCTACGGGAATACTTTCTGTGCGCGAAGAAAACAAAAATAGCAACTTTAACGCTTTCTTCTCTTCCATATCAGTCGTCGACGCACCAAAGACACATGGACTATTTTAACAATGTCCTTACTACCTTTCTGGGCCTTGAACGTAGTAGTACCATTGCTGTCTAAGCAGGGTCAGAAAGCTCTCGGATTTTATCAAAAATATCCTAATTTGTGTTCTGAAGATGAACAAAGGTCTTACATGTTTGGAATGACGTGAGGGTGCGTAATTAATGACAGAATTTTCATTTTTGGGTGAACTATCGCTTTAAACTCATAATCTCTGATTTTTTCAGAAAGTGACCCATGATATGGACATGTGCTACGGGATGATGGGAAGTCTGTTCCGCAGCGGTTCTCGCCAGACTCTGTTTGCCTCTCAAGTGATGCGTTACGCTGACCTGTACGCTGCGTCCTTCATCAATCTCCTGTACTACCCTTTCAGCTACCTGTTCAGAGCCGCCCATGTCCTGGTACGCTCAACAAATGCACTACAGTTGATTCATCACTCATAACAATCAGGAAACTATTAGTAAACCAGTTTTTGTCTGTTGCTTTACATTTAGATGCCTCACGAGTCCACTGTTGAGCACACTCACGTGGACATAAACGACATGGAGTCGCCCATGGCCACACGCAACCGCCACTCCATCGACTTCAGAGACCACGAGTGCAAGAGACACCAGCTGACCCGCTCCATAAGCGAAATCAATCCCCCACACCTCTTCCCTCAGACGCCACAAGAGATCACACACTGCCACGATGAGGATGATGACGAGGAGGAGGAAGAGGAGGAGGAGGAATAAGTCACGTTAACTGGAATCGGGATCTTAGAAGTGTCTGCGGTTTAAATAAGTATAATCATTGCATATACACTCAGCCGTATGTTTTATAGAGATATAAGAGAGGATGTTTATTTCTTGCAAAGCGTATTACATATTTTAGAGTTTAAGGTCCGATGAGAGCATGAAGCTAAAACTGAGTTTTGATAGTTCTAGCTTCTTATTTTTGAATGAGGTTTACAGAAGGCCTCACTTTAAAAGATGGAAATGTAGAAAACATTGATGTTTGCATGATATTGAGGGAACAAATAACAGTTACAAGGTACGTCATTGACTTAAGCTTGAGGAAAATGCATGAATACTTATCCATGAAGTAATAAATTGCCTTCGAAATTTGGATAAGAGCCATGTAGCATGCTGGGAAATGTCACACCAACAATGCAGCTTGCTCAGTATCTGACTGCCTGTTTAAGCGCTGTAACATCGCCATTGCCGTCTTTTCAAAACCGGTCATATGCAAATTGCTGTCATGTTATTGGCTAAAAAAAAAGGAACACATGCAAATGTTGCCATTTTATGCAGAGTGAGATCCAGGGTTTCGGGTTACTAGATACTGAAGTGCAGTAACGGTTTGGGAGATGACGGCAAGTCTGAAATTTCCCTGTATGTCTTATGCACTTGCCATGAACACTGTGTTAATATTAGACCTTGAATCTAGATTCATTATTTCCTATTTTTATATCCACCGATATAAAAGTCATTTCAACCAGGTATACTAAAAACATTGATGTTAGTGTAACGGTTCGTTTTTTGGCAGTTGGCTATGGTTTTGAGATTGGGAGCTGGTCTGAATGTTTGGCACAAAGCCTTGTGGGTGACATTGGACCAAGGGAAGCTCGTCCATGAGTCACGCTATGTCATTTTTAACATTTGTTATTCAGTCCAGACCCTGAAACTTTGTTTTTGACTGACATGGTGCTTTGTTTAGCACCAGAGTTTTTGTTTTTTGTTATTGTTTTAAATCAAAAAGGGAATTTATACTGGGTCCACGTTGCTCTTATACCATGTGCACTCATATATACTGTGTTGGTTTATTTTGAACAGTGTTGTTGATTTCGGACTGGAGTTCATTCAAAGCCATCTTGCCATTGTAATATGTGAAGGGACACTTTCATAACCAAAGACTGTTACTAGTGTCCTTCGTTTAAAATGCTGTTGAAGATTCATTTTGTGACTGTATTGTGTGATAGTGATATATTTGAGTTTGCTTTAACCTAATCGAAAAAACCCCTCTGTTTATTTTTAAGCTTTTTCATTCAGGTTATACATGAGGGGTGTGGTGTGTTTGTGATTCATCTGTACTTTTTTTTGTTTTAGATCTCTAGATTTGTTTGAGCCCAAGGCCTGTGAATCCCTTTTTAAAATTGTTTCCTGTTAACTATTGTTTCGTTGACTTGTTTTGCAGGATTTGTTTTTATTATATTGTGCTTTTCTGTAAAACGAACTGTTATGACAGACAATGTGGATGGATTAGATCTTACTGTAGTTTTAACGTAGAGACAAATCAGAATGCTATCAAATGAGAAGTATTTTCATTTTTATGTTTTGCATTGTTTGCTACACAAGATTTGTTTTCAGTGCTTTGGCTTGTTGGTATAAAGAGAATAAAGTTCCTGTCATGCAGCACCCCCTTGTGGTCATTCAGCAATAGCTGTCTTTGCATCTTCACAAACAAACATGGAAAAATTGTCTTCACTAGCCTGTGTATTACGCTTTAAACAATGGCAAAAAACATATATATATATATATATATATACACACACACACACATACACAGTACCAGTCAAAAGTTTTTGAACTGTAAGATTTTTAATGGTTTTTTTAAAGAAGCCTCCTGCTCACCAAGCCTGCATTTATTTGGTCCGAAGTACAGCAAAAATAGTAAAATGTTTAAATATTTTTACTATTTAAAATAACTGTTTTCTATTTGAAAATATTTTAAAATGTAATTTATTCCTGTGATTTCAAAGCTGAATTTTCAGCATCACTACTCCAGTCACATGATCCTTCAGAATCATTCTAATATTCTGATTTGCTGCTCAAAAACATTTTTTATTGTCATTATTATGTTAAAAAAAAAACAGTAGTAGAATTTTTTCTGGTTTCTTTGATGAATAGAAAGTTCAGAAGAACAGCACTTATCGGAAATCTTTTGTAACATTATAAAGGTCTTAATCATAACTTTTGATCAATTTAAAGCATTCTTGATAAAAGTATTAATTTCTATCATTTCATATCATATCATAATAATAATACTGACTTTTGAAGGGTATAGTGTATGTTACAAAAGCTTTTTATTTCATATAAATGCTAATCTTTGGATCTTTCTATCATCAAAGATGCTGAAAAAAATTACTCAACTGTTTTAAATACTGGTAATATAATAATAATAATAATAATAATAATAATAATAATAATAATAATAATAAAATTTTGTTTGAACACCAAATCATCATACAATGATTTCTGAAGGATCATGTGACAGACTTTTTAGCTTTGATCACAGGAATAAATTACATTTTGAAATATATTCAAACAGAAAGCAGTTATTTAAAATAGTAAAAATATTTCACAATATTACTGCTTTTGCTGTATTTTGAAAAAAAAAAAATAAATAAATAAATAAATGCAGGCTTGGTGAGCAGAAGAGACTTCTTTACAAAATATTAAAAAACTTACTGTTCAAAGACTTTTGACTATATATATATATATATATATATATATATATATATATATATATATATATATGACCAAAAATAAATAAAGTTTGGGTTAACCAGTATTTCTAATAACAAAATCGAAATAGGTCAAATTTGTCCAACATAATGTAAGGACTGGTAACAGCTCCGTCCAATTAAAAATCTTAGTCTATATTATTACAAGTAAAATAATGTGTAAAAAACACCTGAACCAGCATTACATCTGCTACCATCTGAACAATTTTACTGGAAACATTCAATAAACAAATAAATAAATAAATAAATAAAAATTCACATTCAGGCAGCCATAAAGTTGTCAAACTGTTTTATTATAGCAATTTCCATCTGCATTATATATATATAATATGTATATTTAAATCTGATATAGCATTGTCTGTTTTTATAGTATGTAAGCATACAATAGTACTCTCTGATTTATGACTGTACAGTATCTCTATACACATTCAAGATTGAAAATAGCAGCAGTGTATGACAGACTCAAACCGCATGTTAGAGCACCACATTTTTGAAGACGTTTCCTCTTTTCTAAGGCAGGTGATCCAACGTGAAAACACTGATCTGATCTGTAGGACATTACCAAATGCTTTAAATGAAACGAAAGGGTGTTCCTTTTTAAACACAGTGCGAAAAAACTGGAATAAGCGGCCGATGTAACAGAAGAACAGGAATGCTGACCGAAGCCTTTGTTAGTGTTCAACAATCGCTAGTTCACATCTCAAGTCCCAACAGTAGTTACGTTAATCGAACAGACTTACTCTACCTCTCAGTCTCATATTAAATTCTAGCTAGTTTACTTTCGGATTTTTTTGTTTTCTACCTGTGAGCACATTAATTGGTCATGATTGTCCCTGCATAGCTGTTGCACTATTGCACTGAGAGGTTGCTACATAAACACTTGAGACGTGAATGTCCTGATATCCAGCGGCTTTACGCTTCTAAAAGAAGCGACTCAGGAGGTTTTGAAAAAAAACAAAAAAAAAAACAACAACAGTCAGCGGTTAAAAACATCAGCCAGAGATTCGTTCCCCTTTGTATCAAGAGCGTCAAAGAAATAGTTTACCCAAAAATGAAAAGTCTGTTATTAATTACTCACCTTCATGCCGTCCCAAACCAGTGAGAACTTCGTTAATCTTCGGAACATGAATTACGATATTTTTGGCTTAATCCGAAAGCTCCGACTACCTCGGTCAAGCCACAAAAACGTAGGAAGGACATCGTTAAAACAGTCCATGGTTAAACCGTAGTGTTATGAAGCTACGAGAATACTTTTTGTGCACAAAGAAAACAAAAATAACGAATTTATTTAACGATTTCTTCTCTTTCTGTTCTCCGCCGCGCTCCAGTGTTGCCAAGTCCGCGGTTTTCCCGCGGAGCTGGTCTACTTTAAGGTCTACTTTAAAACTGTTGCTGTGGGTTGTTTTTCCATGTCCGAGGGGTTAAAGGGACCTCAAAACGTGATATTTAGCCTCTGGAATGAGAATTTTACCGGTGGAGCCCTACTTTTTGTGTATTTTACCCCCCTCCCCAAACGCGATTTTTACCGGTGGACCCCCTCCAAAACGCCACTGGGCTAGTTTTACGTAACAGTTGGCGGATTTTGTTGTGAAAACCTGGCAACCCTGACCACGTGCATTCCTCTGCTTGTAAACAAGGCACAACACACCTTGACCTTGAAGAGAAGAAATCGTTAAATAAAGTGGTTATTTTTGTTTTCTTCGCGCGCAAAAAGTATTCTGGTAGCTTCGTAAAATAAAAGTTGAACCACTGATGTCACATGGACTATTTTAACGATGTCTTTACTACATTTTTAGACCTTCAGGTAGTCTATGCAGTATCAAGGTATTTGCACACTGTCCGAAATTCTGGTTTTTCGTATTCGTCATCCTTTCATACGAAAAGCCTTGCTATTGATGCGAAAACGCACAAAATCGAACCTGATCCGAATTTTTTCATGATGGACGAAAGTTTCAGAGGCAGTGTGTAAACGTGAGGTCGTATTTATTTTTTAACGTGCGAAAATTTCGGACGAGAATTTCGGACTCAGTGTGCAAAGACCTTCAGAAAGCTCTTGGTTTTCATCAAAAATATCAATTTATGTTCTGAGGATGAATAAAGGTCTTGCGTGTTTGGACCGACATGAGGGTGAGTAACTCATTTTTGGGCAAACCATCCCTTTAATGCAATCTTGTCATGATAAACCTAAATAAATACATTAATGCTGAATTATTTTCCTTTTTCATCTGTTTTAAATTCAATAAATCATCAAGTACCTCTTTTACAATCCCATGACATTGAGTCCTACATGAATAGTTTTTCTAAAAAATAATACAAATAATAAGATAAAAGCAATTAAGGAATCTGAAGATGAGATATAAGTTACGGTGTAAGTTCCTGAAATAGTGTCTTTGAGGTCCTAAATACAGCTAGCAACTATCTGAAGAAAGGTAGTTGTGACATACAAAATGTTTCATTTAAAAATTAAGAGTTATGTGATTACAACAAAAGCACTGAAAATCAAAAACGTATCGTTAATAAAGTGGTCCGACGTACATAAAAATGGAACCAGTCATGAGACGTATACTCTATTCACCTTAAAATAGGTGACGCTGTACCTCAGCACAATCAGGATTGACGTAAAAAATCTCTTTCTCTATATATATATATAGATGAAAAAGGCCCTCATATGTAAACACTTGATTTCTTTGTACTGCGAATGCTGTACGTTGCACATCTGCGCGTGACGTGGATAAACCTGGGCAGAAGAAATTGCTGAAATTGTTGGTGTTATTTGGCACAGTCCAGACAAATGCCGTTTTGCCTGCTTAAGCATGTCATGTCCGAGGCTGCTGTATTTGTAACAAATTCTCTTGAAGGACCCACAGTTATCCCGCCTGTTTTATCCTGTCTATGCCAAATGTCTTTGGTCGTGAGGCCTCTTCTAATAGGTTGAGATGTATCCTGGCTAAACGTCGAGTGTTTACGAGCCTCCCGGTCGCTGATATCGCATCTGTGGCTGCATCTGCTCAGGCTTCCTGGGTCGAATGGAAGATTTCGGAGAGCTCCGTGTCGGCCTGGGCCCTCGGGGGCCTCTTTTGTTGACAGTAACCGAGCGCTGTCTAAAGGCACCGTTATTTCTTTGTCCTTCTGGTACGTGTCTGGTCGAGGTGTGGTGTGGGTCATCACCCTGCTCCTTCGAAGTGAAAGTGTGTATTTCAAGTGTGTCTGTCCTCGAGTGAGAATGATGTGGTGGTCCCTGACTGATCCGCTGCCTACAAAAGGTGTTAAGGTCATTAGTGCATGCATTGTGGGATATGCGGCCCTTCACATTGTAGTCTTTGCGTGCGTTCCCCTTTGAAATCGACCGTGATGAGAGGACTCGTTATGTCAAAGTGAAGCTGCCCGGTGTACGAGAAGGCCTCTCGCTCAGTACGTGGAAAGGGAGAGGCTAAGGGAGCCATTCACGCTTTTTTGCCATCTCTCTCCACTGAGGGTGGTTAAATTGCCCCGTCGTTGTGGCCGGTGTGGTTGGACTTGTGTGCGTTGGTGGTCAGAAGAGTGGCCGACTCGTCCAGTGGTCCATCCTGATGCTCTGTGAAGGTTAATTCGATCTTGGTGAACTCGCTGTCTGTGGACTGGGGTGTCTTGTCCATGCGGGACGCCATCAGGGCGTTCTGATATTGCTGGCGGGTCACCTGACAGAGGGACAATTAATGAGACATAATTATACTGATATATTTTAGAGATTTTGCACTGCTAATATCTGTAATTAATCACATGTGTTTGTACTTTTATATCATTCTTGCTTGCTTTGAATAAAAGCATCATGCAAATTCAGAGATTTTCAGATTTAGATTTCAAATCTAAATCTGGGTGGGGGGGTGAAAAAATATGATATTTAGGCAGAATAAGAAACAATGTACACATCTCCATTCTGTTCAAAAGTTTTCACCCCCCAGCTCTTAATGCATGTTTTTTCCTTCTGGAGCATCAGTGAGTGTCTGAACCTTTTTTAACCTGTAATAGTTGCATATGAGTCCCTCAGTTGTCCTCAGTGTGAAAAGATGGATCTCAAAATCCTACAGTCATTGTTGGAAAGGGTTCAAATACATAAAAATGCTGGACTCATGAACAACTATCACTAAAAAAAAAACAAAAAAAAAACCTGTAGATCATTCAGGTAGCGACACAGTATTAAGAATCAAGGGGATGTAAACGTTTGAACCGGGTCATTTTTATAAATTCAACTATTTTTTTCTCTTGTGGACTATATGTAAACATCTTTTTTGTGAAATATCTTATTCAGGTCAGACTCAGTACTAACAACATCATGCATTTTTGTGATGCCTCTTATTTTGGTAAAATAACATTTTTATGATTCTGAAAGGGGGGTGTAAACTTTTGACCTCAACTGTATGTGTAACTATAATTTTTTACACATGCACCAAATTAGTTTCAAAGTGTGAGTTTCAATCAGATTTAAAAAAAAAAAAAAAAAAGATTAATTTATTAAGTCGTTTTTGTTATTTATTGTTTATTTTCATGAAATTATTTAATTTTATTGACAGTTCTAGTTTTTAATAGTAAGAAATAAAAGCTAGATCTGTTACGTTCTTATGACATATGTTCAGAAAAAAATGATGAGTTTTTTTCTCATTGCTTGAATATTCATTGTGAAAAATTGTATATAAATTAATTTTTAATTCAGTCAAAATGTTTGTCCTCGGATTTATATAACATTATGTAAAATTTATATAACATTACTCTTATTTTTTTCACCATAATTTATGGAAGCCTGGTTGCACCACTGAATTAAAAAAAAAAAAAAAAAGTAATTGTGACTTTTTATCTCGCAATCGGAATTGTGAGATATAAACTCACAAATGCAAGTAAAAGTCAGAATTCTGACATTTTTCTTGCAATTGTAAATTTATATCTCACAATTCTGACTTTTTTTCAGAATTGTAAGATATAAACTCGCAATTGTGGATTATAAAGTCCAGTTATGAGGGGGAAAAAAGACTGATATTTTCTCAGAATTGCAAGTTTATATCTCACAATTCTGAATTAACTAATAAATGTGTTATAGTCATAATTGTGGGATCTAAAAAAAAAGGCACAACTGTAGAATAGAAACTCAATTCTGACGTAATAAAGCGCAATTGCAAGTTTATATCCCACAATTCTGACTTTATATCATACACTTCTGAAAAAAAACAAAAACATGAACTCGCAATTGCGAGAAAAATAGTCAGTTTGTGAGATAAAACATCGCAATCAACTTTATTTTTTTTTTTCAGTGGCTATATAAATATCTGTTAATAATGCTCAATAAATAAATTAATTAAAATTCAACTTAATACCAAGTAAATAATTTCCAGTTTAGAGATTCCCAAAGCTTACTGTCAGCTGAACGCTTACATAAAACATTTGCACAACGTACACCCTAAGATTTTAAGGATTTCAATAATTTAATAAAATGTCAATTAATGGTCACAAGACATGCAAGTAAACAAAGACAATATTTTATCTTGTTTGTTAATTGTTTTATTTTGATTGTCTTTATTTTAAATGTATTTATGATTTAATTGATTATTAGCTTTTCATCAACTTACAAACCCCTGCAGTAAAGTTCCCTCACAAACAGTTTTTTGGAGTCCCTGCTCTAGTGCAATGACAATACAAATGCCAGTTAGTTTCAAATTTCAATTGAGCTTCTAGAAAGCTTGAGGAACTTTCAGCAATTCCATGCATTTTAAATAAACCAGTTTGAGTTCAGAAGCGCAATTTAAATTCTCAGCAGCATTCAGACCTTGATGTAGAGCAGGTCAGACGCGGCTCTCACTGAGTAGTCTGGCACGTAGACCTGCAGGAATGAGTTGAGCTGGTTGTTGCTGCTGCCCAGTGTGGGAGTGACCGCCTCCATCCGGTCACTCCTGTTCAGGGAGTCCGAGTGGTTGAGTCCGAACGGTCGTGGAGGTGACTTATTTTCTGTATAGCAAATAAAGAGTAACATGCAGGTCAGTGGTCATCTGCTGGTCTTGCTGTGATGTAAACAAATGAAACAAAAGATTCTTGTCTGATGTTCCATTCATTTTTCCATTCGTTTTGGATGCCCTGTCTTTTCCCATGAACCGTGCTGTGGAATGCTTTGTGTGTTTAGATACAAAAGTTAAGCTTCATTTATTTACAAAGCAAATTTGTGATGTAGCAGCCATTTAATGCAGAAATCCAGTGAGGATTTGCTTACACAGCCAAAAAATTAACATAAATAAGGGAAAACAGCCATTAGCCAATAGACTTCTAGCATTCCTTTGGCACTACCTTTTGTTTTGATGATAAAACGTTGGATAAAGTCCATTCCCTTTTTACTTGTTTCCAAACTTTGCCAGAAAGTGACATAATTAAGATTAAAACATCTGCTTAATAACTCACACGTAATGCAAGGTGAAGAGTTTTTAATCAAAATAAGATTAGGTTCTCCACTTCTTAAAGAAACAGTTCAAAGGGTGTCTGTGGGGAAGCAGTCCAACAGTCATTACACTGGAATGTATATAATCCCAGGGTCAGATGTCTAACAGTGTTGATTTTTTCAAAATTAGAAAAATATACACAACCAATTTGCCTTATATGAAAATTAGTTATTAAGCAACTAATGGTTTGTACAGTAGCATTAAAAACAGATGCTTTATGTTTTTGAAAGACGTCCCTTATGCTCACCAAGGCTGCATTTATCGGATTAATTTTTTTTGGTAAAAACTGTAATATTGTGAAATATTGTTAAATACAGTAATATGGTTTAGTTCTAAAATGTTATTATAATTTAAATTATAAAAATGTAATTCCTGTGACAA
The DNA here is from genome assembly GCA_019740295.1 of Labeo calbasu. Classification (NCBI taxonomy): domain Eukaryota; kingdom Metazoa; phylum Chordata; class Actinopteri; order Cypriniformes; family Cyprinidae; genus Labeo; species Labeo calbasu. The sequence goes on from JAHKKF010502182.1 coordinate 22,960, forward strand.
CTCATTTTTAGTAGTTATTACTAGTGTCACATGATCCTTCAGAAATAATTATAATATGCTGATTTGCATATTAGAAAAAAATTCTTATCAATTTTAAAACAGTTAATTAGTTCATCAGATCATTGCTTACAGGCTCCCATGATCATTATCAGACCACTGACAGTTATTTTGTAAAAGAAAAATGAAGACCTAATGCACCATTCAATTCTTCATATTCTAGTGTAAAACAGGATAAAGAGGTGAAAATACGAGTGCGGTACCTGGAGATCCTGCCAGTGATTCTGCCCTGCTCACCACAAAGGTTCGAGACAAGGAGAGAGGAACTGGAGAGGAAGAGGAAAATAAAGAGAAAAGGAGAAGACAAAAGGAAATCATGGGGGAAGAAAATATGATTTACATAGAATTCCATCAAGAGTCAGAAGAGTAATCATTCGCACAGTGTGCATTTACATAATGTGATTGATTGAGGAGAGTCAGAAGCATGTATAACAATAAATCTGAGAGTAAACAACATCATGCATGATTTGGTAGAAGAAATCAACCACACGAAAGACTGTAAAAGCTTAGGGGTGAAATTCTTTCTTTGATGACCAAAGATCGTACAATTTATAAAATCTTCTTTAAATTTTTGACATTTAGGGGTGTGTGTGCAAGAAGTGAGAAAATCCATCATTCAGACCTGGTGAGGAGGTTAAAGCCAGCACTCCATAATAAGAGAAGGCACCAGCTTCAAACTTCATCCCTTCCTTTCCAGCCTCAACCTCCACCTTCCCCTGTGGGCCAACAGTATATGAGATAAACCTCAGTTAAAGAAGATATATCATAAAAAAACTGACTTTTTCTGTGTTTAAGTACATCTACCAACTCAGAAAATGTGAAAAAGGACAACCCAGTAGCTTTGTTTTGGTAAGCCTTTCTCTGCAAACTTATGAAAAAACGAGCTGCTCAGATATCGCTCCCCCGTGACTTCGAAAAGGGGTCTTATTATAATATTACCACCCCTTAATCTGCACATTTCCACCCACGGTGCCTCCATTGTGTTTTTGCAAGCAACAACAGTGTACCAGTTGTAACCCGTGTGTGTTTTTAACATAAACTTGTGTGTATTTGACAGTTTAAGCGCAATAAGACATGAAAGAGAACTTAGTTTAGTACTCACATGCCATGTGACAACCACTTTCTGTGCGCGTGTTTCAGATGTGTGCACTCAGAAAACCATATATCAGAAGTTTAAACTGATATGGCTTTAAAACACATGATTTCAGCATGATAGACATGATAATTAAAACCAAACAGATGTTTTTTGGCAGAATATTTGAAGTACGAGCTGTAAAGGCACGGTCCTTTTCTGGAAAAGGGGGCGGGGAACAGCAGCTTATTTGCATTTAAAAAGCCATGTACGAAAACAGTTAGGCATTTTCATAATTATGTAATAAATGACCTGTGGGGTATTTTGAGCTGAAACTTCACAAAAAACTGTCTAGGTAAACAGCCCTCTAGGTTCTGGACTAGAGCGTCAAGTGAGGCTCTCAATCCTTTGTGACCTCTCCATCAGAACTCATACCTGCAAGATGAGGATGAAGTAGTCCACAGGCTTGTTGCGGTGAAAGAGGTAGTGCTCTGACATTTTCTTGTTCTTGTCATCATATTTGAGCTCCTGGATGACATTAGGATGTTTCAGCAAGCGCAGGAGGATTTTCTCTGACATTTGAGTTGTACTAAAGGACTCCACCTCTGGGGGAAGAATGAAAAATGGGTTTAAGAATGCTTCACAAGTTTGTGATTGCAATCGAATCATAAAAAAATAACAGAGACACATGTAGTTACATGCTGGACATCAGTACCAGTTGCCAGGAAACGCAGTGCGGCCAGAAGAAGCTGTGGTGATATTTTCACTCTCAACTCATTATCTGTGGGTTTGAAAGCAGAGAAGTCCTGTTTCCTCTCTCTGTGAGCTATCTTCTTTTTTGTCTTGTTGTCAGCTTTCATTTGGGAATAACAGAATGACATGGTTAGATGGTTTTACTTACATTGTGTTAAAAAAAGGAAAACACTTGAGAACACTTGTGCCAGGTTCTCAGATAGGTAGTCTTTGCAATCGTTTTTTTATATAGTTTTGAAGAAATGTTATTCCATTTTCAAGAAGTTTCAATTTAATGAATCCAGTGTAACCATCAAGCAAAAAGTGAATTACTTTACATTTTTTCCTGCAGAATTGCGCTACTTTAATGCCAGCTTGCTGTTTCAATTACCCTTTAAATCGTGCAAATTGAAATTGTGAGTTAAAAATATGCCCGATGGAAAAGCATCAATTTCGCGAAAACTCCCAAAAACCATGAGATGAATTTTCAGGCAATTTGAAAAAGGAATATTTTGCAAAACTGCAATAGAAACATTTTTTTTTTTTACACACTTACAGGTCCCATTATCATTTTTTAATGTACTATAACCTCCAAGAAACACCTCATACGTGGCCACTCACAAGTATGCCATTAATGCTTAAATAACCCCTTATTTACACTGCATTATGGCTCCGACATGGCAATGCTTGTGTTTATACAATCTGTGCTACGTTTCAGAAGTGGCTCTCTGTGCTCCTTCTCTAAAATACATGCCTATATCTCCTTTGATTAAAAATAATGGCTAGTGCAGTGGCTGCAATGTACCTGCCAACATCTGTTGCCATGACTTATCGCGAGAGGACAAAAATTACGCTTCAGTCACATAACACGGGTGAACAGAAATGGCATCATTTCACAATAGTTTTTTATCGACATTTATAAATTAACACAAAAGTTTTGTGCAAATCCAAAATGGAAACGCACCTAGTGTTGCAACAAATGGAAGCGACCCCAATAACATGATTTTTAGCCTCTGGAATTCAATTTTACCCACAAAAAAACATGTGTTTTACCCCCGGACTGTAATTTTTACCAGGAAACCCCCTCCAAAATGCATTTAGTCAAATTTTGGGCTATTTTGGAGAAGCAATTGGGTGGTTCTTGTTGAGAAAATCTGGCAACCCTGCCTTGAATACATTATATATATATATATATATATATATATATATATATATATATA
>JAHKKF010502189.1:0-23519 GCA_019740295.1 Labeo calbasu
TAATGTAGTACCAACTGACTCTCATGTATGTTACAGCATTAAGCTGAGAGATTTTTTTCCTTGTGAAAATTATCGAAATTGAATTGAATCAGAAATTGAATCGAACTGCATAAAAAAATCCATGTTATTGTTTATTTAGTACTGACCTGAATAAGATATTTCACATAAAAGACGTTTACATATAGTCCACACAAGAAAATAATAGTTGAATTTATAAAAATGAGCCTGTTCAAAAGTTTACATCCCCTTGATTCTTAATACTGTGTTGTTACCTGAATGATCCACAGCTGTTTTTTCGTTTAGTGATAGTTGTTCATGAGTCCCTTGTTTGTCCTGAACAGTTAAACTGCCCGCTGTTCTTCAGAAAAATCCTTCAGGTCTCACAAATTCTTCAGTTGCATTAAGAGCAGGGGGTGAAAACTTTTGAACAGAATGGAGATGTGTACATTTTTCCTATTTTGCCTAAATATCATAGTTTTTCATTTAGTACTGCCCTTCAAAGGCTACAGAAGATGACAAAATAAGTTAAATTTACCCTGATCTTCAAATTCAAAACGTTTTCACCCCAACTCTTAATGCATGGTTTTTTCCATCTGGAAACTATTATTTTCTCTTCTGAATTATATGTAAACATCTTTTACGTGAAATATCTTATTCAGGTCAGTACTAAATAAACAATAACATGCATTTTGTACAATCCCTCTTAGGTATTTTGGTAAAATAATTAACATTTTGCATTTTGCAGGATGTAAACTTTTGATGTCAACTGTATATTATATAACGATATGTAAACAATACTGTATGTATAAATGACATTTACTCTGAAAAAAACTGTGTATTGTACAGTATAGTACATATTGAATAATACATTATCAGCAAGGCACAAAACACTAACTAAAAAACCATAAAACTTCCATTTTGTAAGATCTGATCCAGTACTGTTAAGGTCACAGTTACGTCCACATCACAGTTCCACTGAAATTTTATATAGACATACGAATAATACTTTGCAATCATATCTAGAGTGACAAATCAAGAAGTATTCACCGCAGTTCTCAAATGCGTCCGTACTGTAGATAACGTCCAGCAGGCTGCTGTCTATTCTGGTTCTGCTTGGTTTTCCATTGCATATCATGTTAATGTGAGAGAAATTCAATGAGTTTCCAGTATCTCCATCTTCATTAAATATTTAGTATTTTTGCTATGTTTATGTTAGCGGTACAGCCCAACAAGGTATGTTTCATTGGCAGCTTCCTGCTGAAACTACGTGTCTAACATGTAGCTTTTGCATTTCATTTGAAAGATTCTGCCTTTTATATCCTAATGCAAATGTATGACCCTGGACCACAAAACCAGTCATAAGGGTCAATTTTTTGAAATTGAGATTTATACATCACCTAAAAGCTGAGTAAATAAAAAATAAATTGTTAGGATAGGACAATATTTGGCCGAGGTACAACTATTTGACAAATCTGGAATCTGAGGGTACAAAAAAAAAAAAAAAAGAAAATATTGAGAAAACTGTTTTGATATATTTATGGTAATAAATGTACAAAATATCTTCATGGAACATAATCTTTACTTAATATCCTAATGATTTTGGGCGTAAAAAAAAAAATAAAATCGATAATTTTGACCCATACAATGTATTTTTGGCTATTGCTACAAATATACCCATGCTACTTATGACTAATTTTGTGGTCCAGGGTCACATTTGTGTCACATGACACTCCAAATTAAGCTATAGTTTTGCTCCTTATAAGTAAATCAAAGGAAAAAAATGATATAGCAGTCTAAACATTAAATTTAATGAAGAGCGTAATGATTTTCATTCACACTGCGGACTGCAGAGCAGGCACATCTCAGAAATGTGCCCCGTAGCAATGCTAACACGTGTTTATTATACCATTTTATCTCTATTACAGAGGTGCTTTCGCCTAGGTTTGCTATTAACAGGCTAAAATGTTACAAAATGGGCACCACTGAGCCGAAATCAGGAGTAAATTAGCTAAGAAGTGACAGCCAGTGGTGCTAAAGGAGTTTAACAAACAACTAGCTCATTCTAATTAATGGAGACACAACCTGACAGAATACATTTACATTTGATTGGACCTGTTGCAAAATGAGAGGCTCCTTATTAGTCTTCCTCTTACTGAGGGTGACATTAATTGCAGTTTTATTCCAAGGCTGTTAGCTTCCGTCATTTGAGCAAATTCTTCGCACTTTCCCGGTGCATTATTACTGCACCATCCAGACATGGGAAATCAAATAAATCACTTAAGCGATCTTATTAATTAAGTCAAAATAAGAATGCTGGAGTTAATGTATTCCCTAGAAATACCCTGGGACCGACAACTCCAACTGATGTTTTACTAGGTAAAAAATGTATACGCTGCATCCAGTAATTGCACCATTACATCCATGTTTTCCTCAATAAAGAATTAGATTTCTTTCCTTCAGCTAAGGGCCTAACAACTCATTATTTTTGTACCTGTTTGCAGGTACGTTTCTGATAGCAACTAAACACTAAATCATAAAAATAGTGATGCGGCTACTAATGCACCTCTTAATCTTAAAATGTTAATAAGCATGTAAAGTCAAATACATGTTACCTCACCGTATTATAAAACAAAACATGGGATGCGAATGTCTTTTGAAACAGTGATCTGCTGCTAAAGACGCTGTGTTAAACTAAATGCTATCAAAACACAAGAGAACAACAACTAGCTCCACATTTTCAAATTAGCATCCTGTGTCTTTAAACCCTGACCCTGAGAATTGCTACTCTGGAGCTTCACAGATGACAGCAAATGCCCCCACCCAGTCTCCCAGGACCAACACTTGATCCACAGTTCCTGCAATCTTTCCCTCCCCTTTTTGGCCTTTGGGCATGTGAAGACCCCAAGCCAGCCGTGCTTATCTGACCCTAACCTTGGCGTATGGCAACCTTGACCTGCACCTCACCCCTTTCCCATCCTTAGAGCTACATCTGTTCCTGCCTCCCCGGGACACCCAAGTGGTTAGCTGGATTGAAACATCACCTTGAGGTTCCATTTGTTTTCTCTGGAGAGGTCAGCTCTGGGTCGTCATTAGGACTGAACTTGATCCTCCTCAACACGAAGAGAGATCACTGGGTCGGTACAGAGCGGACACAAGGAGTCATGGGGCTAATGAGCAGTTATAGCGTACAGTTGTGCTGAATTTCAGATAGCAAAGCAAGCAAACTAATTGCTAAACGTAGATACTAACATACAAAAATAGCAGAGTAAATATTTCATGCTATTGTGGAATACTGTATAAAAGAAGCGTGATTGTGTTTCCCGCTAGCGGATTCTATAGGATGTGGTTACCTAAACCAAAGCCCCATTTGAATCATAATTGTCAAGATGCAAATCTTTTCCAATTATCCTCATTGTCACTACCTATTAAAATGTCATAGAGTACCTACAGCCTGCAGCAACAACAATACTTTTCATAGGAAATAATGCATACATTATCCCGGGCTTTTCAATGCAGTTGAGCTTGCTGTCATTTTGCCGCCGGTGGCTTGTCCCGATACGATAGCTTGATTGTGATGCCCTTTATTATTTTGTCGAGTGTTGCAGCAGTTCTGTGATTCCTCTGACCTTTTCATGAGTTTCATCCCCTTTTTTTTCCCGGGGAACAGAAACCTAAGTCCATGCCACATGGTAATACCACAGAGTTAATATTAATGAGCAACACAAGGAATGTCAGCCTGTAATGGATATTAAATTAGAGAGAACGGCCATTGATTGTTAACTGTGCTTGTTCAGAGACCACTGCCTCAGGCGGGATGCCATCCATTTTGTGACTGGTATTTTGATAAATCATAAAAGACTGAGTACAGGTCACCCCCTGCCACAACCCTCTGCCCCCAACCCCTGCCAAGCAGATCAAATTCAAGCCAAAGCATTGCTAAAGAAAGATGGCTTTCACACACAGTGTGCTTGCATGGGAAATGAATAAATACACAGAAAGGCCTAAAGCGGTATCATGTTCACTAAGTACTTTCAAATGTACTTTCGTTCTCTATTTCAATCCCATGGTAGCATGTAGCCTCCAAGGGAAGGGACAGGGTAAAGGTTAGAACTACGGAGCATCAGAACTTGACACAGGGCATCGCTCTCTCCGTCTTTCTCTTTTTCATTGTCTGATCTCATTTTCCATCTTCGCTCTTTCGCTTTAAAGGGAAAGTTCACCCAGTAATTAAAATTTTGGACACCACCGTAAGTCATTGTATCGAAAAACTGCTGAAGCACTTTCCCAGCTCACAAAAATGTGTTCCAACAACGTTTTGCTAACATTCCCACATTGCTAACATTTTGTAAACGTTCAAAGTGTCCATTTTTTTAATGTTTGAGGAACATTCTAATCTACCATTGTCATAATGTTATGAGAACCTTTAAAACACCCATATTTTATGTTATGAGAACATTTTTTACTGATTATACAAACGTTGGACAAACATTCCCTTTGATCTTTTATACCTGTTATGACAATGTTATTTCTTAATGTTATGTAAACGTTCAAAACATCCTGTTTTTTAATGTTTGAGGAACATTTTTTTCTTGGTTACGCTAATGTTACAGGAACATCCCAATCCTACATTGTCATAACGTTATGAGAACCTTATATTTGAATGTTCTCTCTACGTTTAAAACACCCATATTTTATGTTATAAGAACGTTTTTTACTGATTATACAAACGGTGGACAAACATTCCCCTTTGATCTTTTATACCTGTTATGATAATGTTATTTCTTAACATTTTGTAAACATTCAAAACGTCCAGTTTTTTTTACGTTTGAGGAACATTTTTCTTGGTTATGTGAACTTCACAGGAACATCTTGTGTATAGATTAACTTGTTCTCACCATGAATATAGCCATAAATGCTGAAATGGGGTTAATAAGAATAAACAAACAAAAGGACATTCAGAGATACAAATTTCATCAAAAGGATGTTTTGAGAATTTAGTTACAAGAACATTTTCTCTTACCATTACGAGAACCTCAATCATGTACAAATAACATCAAATGGATGTTCCGAGACTGTTGTACCAAGAACGTTTTTGATTACCATTACTATAGCCTCAATCGTATATATAAATGTTCCGAGAATGTTACTGTTAACATTACAAGAACCTCAGTTTTGTACAAATCACATAAAAAATGTTCTGAGATTGTTGTTCTAAGAACATCTTCTCTTACCATTACGAGAACCTTAATTGTGTACAGCAAAAAAAAGTTCAGAGACTGTTGTGCTATAACCGTTTTCTCGTACCATTATGAAAACCTCAGTTTTTTACAAATAACATCAAAAGAACGTTGCGAGACTGTTGTACTAAGATTGTTTTCTCTTACCACACAAGAACATCAATTGTGTACAAATAACATTAAAACAGGTTTCAAGACTGTTGTTCTAAGAACATTTTGTCTTACCATTACGAGAACCTCAGTCGTGTACAAATAACATAAAAAAGACATTTCAAGAATGTTGTTTTAATTCCAAAAATGTTGTTCTAAGACCATTTTCTCGTACCATTACAAGAACCCCAATTGTGTACAAATAACATCAAAAGAATGTTCAAAGACTGTTGTTCTCTTACCATTACGAAAACCTTAATTGTGTACAAATAACAGTAAAAAAATGTTCCGAGAACGTTTTCTCTTACCATTATGAGAACCTCAATTTTATACAAATAACATCAAAAGAACGTTCCAAGACTGTTGTAGTAAGACTGTTTTCTCTTACCATTACAAGAACTTTAATTGTGTACAAATAGAATTCAAAAAAGATTCCGAGACTGTTGTTCTAAGAATATTTTGTTAAAAAGAACGTTCCGAGAATGTTGTTCTAATTCCAGAAATGTTGACCTAAGACCATTTTCTCTTACCATTACGGGAACCTCAGTTGTGCACAAATAACATTCTGAGACTGTTGTTCTAAGAACGTTTTCTCTTACCATTACGAGAACTTAAATCGTGTACATATAACATCAAAAGAACATTTCAAGAATGTGGTCATAAGAATGTTTTCTCTTAATGTTACGAGAATGTAAATCAACCATTAATAATGTTATTAGAACATCCTATAAACATTTTAAGAATGTTCAAAGAACGTTTAAATACCTTTGAAAAAATGTTAATGAAAGTTGTGGGAATGTTCCCTGTTTAGTGGGTTACAAAATATTTTGTTTTGTGTTACTTAGAACAAAGAAAGACACACAGGCTTGGTTGAAACAACAGAATATTTGTTTTTTGGTAGAACTAACCCTTTAACACATTTTGGCAACACCAAACTGCTGTAATCTTTGCCTTTGTGTTGTAATTTGCACACTTGTCAAGTCATCCAAATGCACTATATTTATATGCTTTTTGGAATATTGCGAACTGCTTCCTCTGTATATAATAATACCAGAAAGGACAAAGAAAAAGAATAATAAAAAAAGGCCACAGATAATGGCTACCCCCATCAGATTAGCTTTCATAGACATCAAGCACACGTGTATTTCTTGTAATAATAATCTTCCACGGCTCCCTCAATGTGCATCAACCTCAAAGCCATATATGAAACTCCGATGCTTTATGCATTCTATAATCCTGCACCTTAAAAGGTCCGCTGACATTTTTTTCAGAGGGATTGAATATGCTCTCCCCCTCTCCATGGAGGGGCCTTGGTATTTGTATGGCCGATGCGACCTTTCTCTCTGGCCTCTTAGATTAGGTGCACAACATGGAAAATTGTGCTTCTGCTGCAGTCCATAAATCATACTGGCCATCTTTTCCTTTCCCTTTAAAGAGGTATGTAAATACCAGTGTACTGGCTAGGTAAACAAGACTAACCCCTGCACAAATGGCTCGAAAATTGAAGAAAAGCACCTTATTTTTCAGCTGAAATTGCTTTTGAAGCCCCGCACTGGCGCATGGGATGGAGCAGGCCGGGAATGATTTGTGCTTGCTGTTTTGTGTGTGTGTGTGTGTGTGTGTGTGTGTGAGTGAGTGTATGTGTTTGTGGAGAAGGGGGGATAGAAAATGGGCTGATGATAACCACACTCAACACAGCTCCTGGGCTGCCGGAGTTCTTACAATGATCAAAGATATCATTGTTGTATATTATTTCCCCCATGAGGACCCCAAATGTGGGTTCCAGTATGACACAAAAACAGCACATACTTAAATCCATACACAGTGCAAAGATTTTGCTCACAAAGGACCTAAAAGACAAACCAGCTTTGAATTTGGATTTATCACGGAGCGACATATGAAAGGATTTACCCCTGAAAATAATCTTTAAAACATTTCCATTTACTGAAACAGGTTTCGGCGATTTATACGGCAACAAAAACTGCAATTTAAAGGAACTTTCTGGGTTCAATATGTGTGGTTTAATCAACGACATTGGTTGGTTTTGGATGTTACTTTGTTATGGTTATTAAGCTGTAAAACTAGATATAACTTTAAACAGAAAAAAGTTAGGAAGTGATTGTTTTATGTTTACAGATTGTCCCCGATTCAAATGATTGTAAGTGTCTCTGGCCAAACACATTTTTTTCTCTCCGTTTTGGCCTTCCGTCCACTCTGAAATGGCGTTTTTGGCAAGAAAAAAATTGAGCTTTTTGAAAACGCTCTCCAAAGTGGATAAATTTGAAAACACGTTTTTTGCGTTGTAGTGTGGACTGTGAAAATGGAGACTTTTGAAAACAATGACGCATGTTTAGTAATGTGATGCATATTGTACCAATAAACATCTGTTTATATCAGTATTTGTGCCTGTTATGTGCTACTCACTTTCACACTCTTGCTAAAGACATTCTTCCAGAAGAACTGCGTGAAAAAGTATTATGTCTGTTCCGTCTATATCATCTCAGTAAGGTCTTGTAAGGTTTTACACATGCGCATTAAGGTGAAATTAATGTTTTTTCGACGTTTCGGTGTGGATGAAAAACTCTGGATTAATGTAGACGTAGCCTCGCTGTAACCCAGATTATTGCTTTTTGTAAAAAAAGAAAATACAACTTTTGAACTTTTTAGTACTTTACCGCATGTGTTTGTGAGTTGAGGTGAAAAGTCCCTCCTTTGAGTTCATGAACTGCTTGAATGCAATCAAATTTGTAAAGTTCCTCCTTTTCTTGGAAAATCAACAATTGACTAACATATTAAAATTAAACCCAGACATTCTCATTGACTAGAGTAAAAAACAATAACAATGGTAAAACCTAGAACATGAAAATAAAGGAGGAAAGAAAAAGGCGGAATGCCTATATCTAAGTGAAGGGAAGCATGACTGTAGCTCCTGGTGATTAGACAAACAAATCAAGCCTTCTTACATTTTAGCCTATTGTTTGTACAGCTGCATGGTTTGAATGTTGTGGCCAGAGCAAGCTTGTTTCTAGCCAGAAGCATGGGTCACATACCATCTGAATTCACACAGCCCGCTCTACCAGAATCATTGTGCGCCATCGCCTCATTCTGTGCCTGATACTAATTTGATCGGTTTCGCTAAATTTATCAAGACGATTCTTCTCTTTATCCAATAACGCCTCTCTATGGATTCGAATCAGTGTCAATATTCTTTATTGTCTTCTAGTAGTGAATGGAGTTCTTCTGGCAACAAAAGGACACAGAGGGGGTCTTGATCTGGTCAACATGTTAACTGAGTATAATGAGCAAGCCAGGCGGCGTGCTTTGGGCCACTCAGCATTATCGAAGCCAATAATAGCTTCGACAGAGCCACAGTTTCAAACTTGAAACAGACAGAGGCAAAAGTCAGACGGGAAGAAAGAATGCCGAAGACGGTCTGAATAAAGCGCGCTGGCTTGCCCAGCAACGCCGCGCAATCTGTCCCAAGAAGAGAGAGGTGCTCACAAGCTCTGATTGTCACAGGGACCGACTAATTCCCAGCATCTGGTGCAAGCTGCTGCCTTTGCATGGAATCGGCAGAGCCACGCCAGCTTGGCAGCGCAGTGTGTCAGACGGGCAAGCGGTTCCCCCCGTCATGCTATAGGCTGACTGGACGGCGACCGCTGGGTGAACCATTTCATTTCAGCATGGTGGACCATTGATGCCGTCAGAAGTAGGTCCTGTTATCTAATCAAACAGCACTGGTCAGCAAGGATGCCAACTCCCTAAATCCACGACCGTCTGCAGAACTGTGGGGGGAGATTAACTGTCACAAGCTGCGGTGTCCTACATTCAAAGACTTCGATGGTTTTAAGAACCACTTCCGTATACATGCACCAAACGTATATCAAAAGACACCTCACCAGGCTGGCTTTGAATGATAGCCGTTCTACTTTGATACGCACTTTGCTCGCCGGGAACGGCAGCGCATCTGACACTGGCGGCAGAGTGCGAGATAGAGGCACGGAGGAAGCCACTTGTCCATGATCAAGGTGCGAGAGGCTAGAGATGGCCCTTTGTCTGGACTCTCTGAGGTGCACAAAGGAGAATCTGTGAGAGTCTAACAAACAAAGCCAGTCCGAGACATCTCCCTCTCTGCCTGTCTCTCTCCCTCACTCCCTCTCGCTCTTGCTCTTTCCTCCCCTCCCTCTTCCATTGAACAGAACCTAATAAGAGCATGGCGTCTAGAATTACACCGCTGTGTATGTGCACCTCATTACGCCGTGAGAAGCAGAGGCCTTCCCGGAGCCCAAGAAAGAGCTCTGGGCACTTTTTTAATATTAATATCCCACTCTGCCGCCATAGTAATGATATTAGGGAGCTGGCGGAATTCTCCACCCAGCTGGACATGTTAATTGAGAAGGCAGGATTTAAAGGCAAAGTTCACGTCGGTGCAGATGGTGGGACAATACAGGATGGCAGACCTAGGTCAGTGTCATTCCCAAGCCGTACCTTAATGGCTCGGGCTGGGTTTTCTTTGTTCGCCTGAAGTTTGACATAGGCCGGTCCCTGAGATACTGAGAGGTCTTCGGGGTCTGTGCTGCTAGCTTTGTGTCCTTGACAGAGGACTACATCCTCAACTGGATGTATAATGACACCAATTATTAACTCCCTCTTCATGCCATCTAAATGTCACTAACAACTGCAAAGATCCTGACTTTTATAACCAGATGAGGTTGTAAGGGTAAACTGTAAATGAGAGATGCAGACTTTTAATACACTCCACAGTCATCAACACATAGGCTGTGAAATGTGATAATGACACTGTAACTTTAGAACGTCCGCCATGTTTTATTGCTTTCACTATCATTGGGATTCTGGGATATTTTAATCCAAATGTACATAGAGAGGTCACAACAGCTTATTTATACAGTACATGGACACAAAGTGTCCTCTAATATTAACTCCCTGGGCACAAAAGTGACAAATTGCACCAACAAACGGCAGTAAATCCTGTCGGAATTGTTTTACCCACTGCAGTCAGAAGCCACTAGGAGATGCTTTAATACAGAGCGGATCTTTGCCCTGCAGACACACACCTGGGCGTCCTCTCCTGCCACTGCATTCACTTCTCACTGCACATTAGATAGGGCAGGAAGTAATGCCCTTGGAGCCCATAGCTAAGAGGACACAGTTTATCTCATATAACTACCTGTTCCCAACACCGTAGAGCTGTCCAAACAAATAAAATGTCACAGTACAGGTGTTCGAGTGTATGTCTGTGTGTGTGTTTCCGTGTGTAATGGATATAGTCTGTTGCTGGTAGTGGTTCATATCCCACACGAACACACACACACAGGTATATGTGGTATATAGGCGGAATGGTACAAACTGCATTTTATATCCCCTCACCCTAACCCTACCCATCACAGAAAAATGTGGCATTTTTAGTTCAAGTTTAGTTTTTAAAAGGAATAGTTCACCCAAAAAATTAAAATTCTGTCATTATTCACCCTCATGTTGTTACGAACCCGTAAGACCTTTGTTCATCTTCGGAACACAAATTAAGATATTTTAGATGGAATCCGAGAGCTTTCAGACCCTGCATAGACAGCAACGCAACTACCACATTCAAAACCCAGAAACATAGTAAGAACATTGTTAAAATAGTACAGGTGACATCAGTAGTTCAACCATAATGTTATAAAGCTACAAGAATACTTTTTGTGCGCAAATGATGACTTTATTCAGCAATTTCTTCTCTTCCGTGTCAGTCTTTAATGTCCGTTCATGAAAGTACCACGACACATGCGTGTACATTCCTCTGCTTGCAAACAAGACACAGTGAAACCTGGTTCTACTTCAGGCTGGCTCCTGCGTAAGCAGCACAACGTGCATGCGTGGTACTGTCAAGGTCGTGCGTCGAAGACTGACTAGGAAGAAATTGAATAAAGTTGTTATTTTTGTTTTCTTTAAGCACAAAAAGTATTCTTGTAGCTTCGTAAAATTAAGATTGAAAAAATGCTGAAACTGCTGGGACGTTCCCTTTGAAAAAACTTCAACACCCATAATTCACTTATGATTTTGACGATGCCCTGTTGATTCCAACTGTCCATGGATGGGAATACAAAATGCAGAAGTTCAATCTGTTCAAGCTGTCAAAAACATATAATTTGCTTAATTCCGACAAATGTTCTGCTAACAAATAAACAGAGATGTCTGGGTGAAGGTAACTCTGAACCCTTTCCAACAATGATTGTATGATTTTGAGATCCATCTTTTCACACTGAGGACAACTGAGGGACTCATATGAAACTACTACAGAAGGTTCAAATGCTCACTAATGTTCCAGAAGGAAACACGATGCATTAAGAGCCGGAGGTGAAAACTTTTGAACAGAATGAAGATGTGTACATTTTTCTTATTTTGCCTAAATATCTTTTTTTGTTGTTGTTGTTTATTTAGTATTGCCCTTCAGAAGCTACAGAAAATACTTATTTGTTTCCCAGAAGACAAAATAAGTTACATTTACCTTGGCTTTCAAATACACAAAGTTTTCACCCCCCGGCTCTTAATGCATTGTGTTTCCTTCTGGAGCATCAGTGAACGTTTGAACCTTCTGTAATAGTTGCATATGAGTCCCTCAGTTGTCCTCAATGTGAAAAGACGGATCTCAAAATCACACAGCCATTGTTGGAAGGGGTTCAAATATACAAAAATGCTGAAAAAAACCAAACAAACAAACAAACAAAAAAAAAAACACAGCTGTGGATCATTCAGGTAACAACACAGTATTCAAAATCAAGCGTATGTAAGCTTTTGAACTGGGTCAATTTTTTATAAATTCAACTATTTTTTTTCTCTTGTGGACTAAATGTCTTTTATGTGAAATATCTTATTCAGGTCAGTACTAAACATAAAATAACATGAATTTTGCATGATCCCTCTTATTGTGGTAAAATAATTAACATTTTGCAGGTTCTGCAAGGTGTACGTAAACTTTTGAGCTCAAACTGTATATGAAAACACCAACATACACAATTAAACATGAACAATTACAAAAAAAGGCTATATCTTTCAGTATAAAATGATTTATGTACCTGTCCTCATCCTAATCACAAGCACCACTTTTCTGAATAGTAACCACCAAAACAGAATATTAAACTATAACAAATCTTTTTTTTTCATCTTGCAAACACAACACTTAATTTCAAAATTTTGGCTCCCTGTCCAGTTACATACTGGAAACCCAGTTACAGCAATGCTATGCATGTAGTTCCAACAAAAAGATTAAATAATCTTTACAAATTTACAACTTGAAATGGATTGCACACACATTAAGAATTGTGATGGGATGCATTTGCTCATTTTATTTAAGTAAACAGAGTAATCTGCGAAAAAAAAAAAAAGTGTAAATCCAAACAGGCCTAAACTATCAGCAATCAGCACATACTGTATTTTCAGTATAATGTCCCTTCCACATTATGTTTTGACCTCCCTGAGCACTCTTGTTGTCAAAGCATAGCTAGGCCCTCAGATCAGAGTTCACTGACTTCAGGGCATATGAGGAGAGAAGAGCAGTTCTCTGCTGTAAAGACAGTAAATAATCTATACTGTTGCACAGATGGAATCCCTCCAGTCGGAAGGATACTGTCACACCAAACATTTACATCAAATTAAAGCCATTCTCCTCTCTTTACAGCCACACCGGAAAGCAGGTGTCTGCTTAATAAGTTGGTCAAAGATCAGCAAGTTAAAGGTTGAGGCCGGGGCCGGTGAGAGAAGGAGGTCATCCTGCTGGTTGGAAGCTGGTGAGATCTGATCTCCCTGAGTCTGCAGCAGCCTAGCCACAAGGTCATCCATTAGTGCTCCAGCCCCAATGCTGCTGTAGCATCCACTATAAATTTATGGCCCACCCTTAACCTTTTCAATACAGTCGGTGACCCGCATAGTGAAGATGCACCCCCTTGAGGAAGGGGGAGCATATTGTATTATTAACATGTCATTGACGGCTTGTCAACTTTATCGAGTTCACTTGTTCTGCATGGCTGGTCTGCAGACTGAGCTTTCAATTCGAAATATAGAAATCTCCTCTAAAATAAGTCATCAACTACAACTTCTAATTTCCTTTGATGCAATCTATTCTAAACATTCAGAGCAGTTTGACAGTCTCTTTAATCAAGAGTCAAGAAGTCATGGTGGTTCACTTCTGAGAGCAGAGTTATGTATTCCAGAGTCAAACGTATTGTAGGCTTAAGGGGATTTGTCTGGAAAATTAAAAAAATAATTAAACAGCATTACATTGTAAATAGTATAATAAAAACAAAATGTGATGTCTGCACATCACTGATGCACAAGAGCTACAGTATATGTGACCCTGGACCACAAATCCAGTCACAATACAATGTACAGGTCAAAATGATCAAATTTTCTTTTATGCCAAAAATCATTAGGATATTAAGATCATGTTCCATTAAGATATTTTGTACATTTCCTACCATAAATATATCAAAACTTAATCTTTGATTAGTAATATGCATTGCTAAGAACTTCATCTGGACAACTTTAAATGCGATTTTCTCAATATTTAGATTTTTTGCACCCTCAGATTCCAGATTTTCAAATAGTAATAAATCTTTTTTTTACAAAAATTGAGCCTAATAACTGCGTTTGTGGTCTAGGGTCACATATCAGTTGTTTTTGGATGTACATGCTCCACAAGAATGGTCACTAAACACAAAATACTGCAGCAATATTATTATTCTGATCACAATACACAATTCATTACTGCATTACAAAATCTCAGTTGACTGAGGCACTTCAAAAAATGACCAGTTAGTCTGCTTTTACTTGGCATTTTCATTTAAACAAATTAATCAGACCTACTCACATCTGCATTAAAATGGCTTAGAGTTTACACCTAACAAGCAGTCTAGATGTTGTATGAAATATGGCAAAGGGTTAAAAATTATAATTAAAAAGAAAGATATTCCTCAGAGTCTAAGCAAAAACGATGCATTGCTTTACTGTCAGTAAAAATCGTGCCTTAAACTGTGACACATTCCTCTCCTTAATAAGGGAAGGATGAAGAAGCTGAGACGAAAGAGAAGGAAATGTCATTTGTGTCAAGCACTGCCTTTAAATAGGACCTTCCCATGATCCTGGTCTACTCCTCTTGTCTCGTAGCATTCCCAGGTGTCAAAGCCAAGCGTCAGAAAAGAAATTAAAGTGACAAGGTGCTGGCAGGAGTGAAAGAGATTCCGCTTCTCACCCCTCTCAGGACAAGTGAAGAGCCATCACCTCGCCTGAAAACAGGGCTCTAATGAAGCCAGTCACACCAGAACTTCTCCCGCGCCGCTGACTTCTGACCGCACCCAGGTCTGCCTGTGTCATTAATAATGGGATCTGCTATTGCACTAAGTCCTGATTCGATGGCTCTCTCAACGTTTCCACAGGCTTATCAAGTTGACACAGGTTAATTTAGCTATGTGCTTGTAAAAACATCGACTACTAGGTGTTGTGGCAATGTAAGGCCACTGTCTTTTTTCTGTTCTTTTTTGTCTTTTGTCTCTTATTTAAAAAAGAGCAATAAGCCAAGATGAAAAAGTGACATATCAGAGACAGCTCAATTTATTTGATTGTAAGGGTCGAGGTAAGTATAATTGGTGACCACAAGAGCATGTGTGTGTGTTACTAGAAGTATCAGAGTGTGATGTCTTTATATATACAGCAATAAATCTAGATAGATAGATAGATAGATATTATGTAATTTTATAGCAAATTGTTTTTAAATGTACAATTTTTGGAAGTAAACCTTAAACTAACATTGCCGTTTGTCATTTTACATTTGATGGTGTTTCGTTCAAATAATGTTTCTTCATGTTATATCTTATGTTGTTAAATTAATGTTTATTGCATTTTAATCTCATGTTTAAAAAACCAATTTATGATAAACTTTGATTCATCAAGTGGCTTTATTTGAACCGCTAGTGTTTTTATGGTTGTTGTCAGTATTCTAAAGGTACAAAATAGATGAGCGCTTTGGTATATTAGCATTATATGAGCAGATAAAATATAATCAATTAAATTCAATAAATTCAATTTACTTTTCAGTTCATAAAACTACTGTAAACTGTTACAGTAAAGTTCTGGCAACCACAGCTGCCAATTATGTCATTTGTGATACATTTGTAAAATTAAAAAATAAATAAATAAATAAATACATATTAGTAGTTAGTAGTTTACTACTGTAAACTATGGTAAAGTTTTGCAACCACTGGTGTTCATGATACATTTGACAGATGTTTGAAAATGCATTTATTTATTTGTAAATAGATAGATAGATAGATAGATAGATAGATAGATAGATAGATAGATAGATAGATAGATAGATAGATAGATAGATGGATAGATAGATAGACAGATAGAGATTTTATGTAATTTTAGAGCAAACTGCTAATTATTTTTAAATGTAACAAAATTCACTTACATTCCCTGTTTAGCATTTTACATTTGATGGTTTTTCATTTAAATAATATTTCTTTATTATTATTATTATTATTATTATTATTTATATATATTAGGGCTTTATTCTTTATTCTAATCTTTATTGCATTATTTTAATGTCATGTTTGCCACCTATATATTAATATTTACCTCAGCCTGTAAAAAAACTATTTATCTATTTATTCATCAAAAGGCTTTGTCTGTACCACTTGTGTTTTTATGGTTTTACAAAATGTACAAAACAGATTTTAAGACTTCAGATGCAGAGACCTCTAAGTCCGTCTGAGATTTTGTCATTGAAATGAGCATTTTTATCGGGCTCTTATTTTTAGGGTAAGTAATTTCACTGTAATTGCAAAGAAAAGGTTATTAGTCAATTACTGAATGCCATATTTTCAAAAAATGTCATAGGAGTCTGATAAAAAAAAAAGCTAATTTGAAAGAAAAATGAGAAAATTTAGAAGTTTACTTAAGTCTAAGATTTACTCAAGTCTTCATTTCTAGTACTTTGGTATATTGGCATTATATGAGCAGATGAAATATACAGTTGATGTCAAAAGCCTACACACACCTTGCAGAATCTGCAAAATGTTAATTGTTTTACCAAAATAAGAGGGATCATATAAAATGCATGTTTTAATTAGTACGGACCTGAATAAGATATTTCACATAAAATATGTTTACAGTCCACAAGACACAATAATAGTTGAATTTACAAAAATGACCCTGTTCAAAAGAACCCTTTCCAACAATGACTGTATGATTTTGAGATCCATCTTTTCATACTGAGGACAACTGAGAGACTCATATGCAACTATTACAGAAGGTTCAAAGGCTCACTGATGCTCCAGAAGGAAACACAATACATTAAGAGCCAGGGGGTGAAAACTTTTGGAATTTGAAGATTTGACTTATTTTATCTTCTGGGAAACATGTAATTATCTTCTATAGCTTCTGAAGGGCACTACTAAATGAAAACAATATGATAGTTAGGCAAAATAAGAAACATGTACACATCTTCATTCTGATCAAAAGTTTTCCCCCGGCTCTTAATGCATTGCATTTGAACCTTAAGTAATAGTTGCATATGAGTCTCTCAGTTGTCCTCAGTGTGAAAAGATGGATCTCAAAATTATACACTCATTGTTGGAAAGGGTTCAAATTCATAAAAATGCTGAAAAACCAAAGAATTTGTTGGAACTGAAGGATTTTTTCAAAGAACAAAAAACAAAAAACACAGCTGTGGATCATTCAGGTAAGAACGCAGTATTAAGAATGAAACGTATGTAAACTTTTGAACAGGGTCATTTTTATAAATGTAACCATTTTATTCTCTTGTGGACTATATTTAAACATCTTTTATGTGAAATATCTTATTCAGGTCAGTAAATAAACAATAACATGCATTTTGTATGATCCCTCTTATTTAAGTAAAATAATTTATGTTTTGCAGATTTTGCAAGGTGTATGTAAACTTCTGACCTCAACTGTACTTTTCATAATAATACTTTTCAGTATACTCTTTAATTCATAAAACTACTGTAAACTGTTACAGTAAAGTTCTGGCAACCACAGCTGCCATTTATGCCATTCATGATCATTTTTACAGATTTTTTAAACATTTGTTTATTTATTTATAGATAGATAGATAGATAGATAGATAGATAGATAGACATTCACGTTCATCTATACACACACACATAGACAGTCTATCACATTGCACTTTCTGTCTGAAGTCTGTGGGGAGGATAAATTCCCACACACTTGTAGTCCCCTCTCCTCTGTAGAGCTAGACCTTTCGGGCAGTCTTTCTTCAGGACCCACCCCCTGTGAGCATGGCTGGTGCTCCCTTTGTGCAAGCTGCTCTCTCCCCGCTTCAGCCCTATATCACACCGCCAGCCATTCACTGCAACAATCCCTCCTCACGCCTCAAAGAGGACTCCCTCTCTGCCTTTGCCAACCAATTAAGGGCCATCTGGGCCAGGACAAATTGGCATAAATATACCAGAATTATTGTACTCATGATAACAAAGTCATGATAATAATTGTCAGTCAACAGCTAGGTAGAGGGTGAATCGTTTTTGGGGCTGTAAAATTCCTTGGACCGCGAAGATTCAAACATCATCCTGTACGGGAGAATATGTACATGACAGCATGGCAGCGTTGGCTTGATGTGGCCCTGTTACTGATGCTCTAGAGGGTCAGGCAATCCCAGTGCTGACGTTGAACAGGGAGTTGAGAACAGCAGGGTTCAGTCCTCGGGTCACTGCAGCTTCAGAAGTGGCCGGCCAACTTTGTCCTTCAGGGGAGGGGAGATGGTGACAGATTCTGCTGGTGTTTTCTCAAGGTCCACTGAACCCTGCAGCAAAGATTGCGAGCCGAGGCACACAAAAGGGAGACGGCAGCGAGAGAGGGAGCGCTCGCTCAGCTCCACTTCACAGAACTCCAAAAGAGTGGAAAAAGAAGGGAGGAGAGAAGGGCTGGAAGGGCTCCAGGTTGCCTCAAGACAAATAAAATCCAGCCCCAACCTCATGGTGGCACTGCCAAACCTCATTTTCCTCCACTGGATACAATATGTGCTAGGCGCTGTGGGGGAAGGGACGGACAATACACTATCTCTTTTATTCTTTCGAAAACCCAATAGCGCAAAGCACAATCGTCTCGTTTTATTCTCAGTTAAATACGGGAGGTTAAACTCGGTAGTAATCAAGATGGCCGCACCATGGCACAACCCAGCTGTGCTCCTCGAGCAACTAGACAGTGGCCCTTCACTGACCACACATAATCAAACAAGCGTCACTGCCTCTCATAAAGATCTAGACACATATGTGACCCTGGTCTTAAGTAGCACGGGTATATTTGTAACAGTAGCCAAAAAAAACATTGTATGGGTCAAAATTATCGATTTTTCTTTTAAGCCAAAAATCATTAGTATATTAAGTAAATATCATGTTCCATAAAGATATTTTGTAAATTTCCTACCGTAAATATATAAAACTTAATTTTGATTAGTAATATGCATAGCTAAGAATTACATCTGGACAATTTTAAAGGCGATTTTCTCAATATTGTGATTTTTTCGCACCGTCAGATTGCAGATTTTCAAATAGTTGTATCTCGGCCAAATATTATCCTATCCTAACAAACCATACATCAATGGAAAGCTTTCAGATAATGTATAAATCTCAATTTGAGAAACATTGACCCTTATGACTGGTTTTGTTGTCTAGGGTCACATATATGACATAAAAAGCTACTTGATGACTGGGTGTTTTCGTTTCTCTAAACCCAAAAAGTAACAAGCAACTGACCACCTGCTCACAGAGCTAGAAATATGTTTGGTTGACACTGAATTTATAACTGAATCAAAGTTTCAGCTAAAGGTCTTGTTCTTTTATTTTAAATCAAACTATTCAGATAACAAAATAAAGTCTATTGTATTGATGCTAAGAGCAGTAAATATATTTATACAAAATAAAAAAAAATAATGAAAAAAGATTAATTATTTTTTTTAGATGGCTAAAAAGATGACAATTTTAAACTTAGTATTCATTAAAATGAAATTGTCAAATGATTCTGAACATTTTAAAATACCAATAAATATAGTTTTTGTCAGAAATTACAAAACCAAAACAATGAGCCCTGAAAGTGTAGTTCTTCACTACTGCATAAAAATGAGACTGAGCCTGATGGTCTTTTGTTGTTGTTGTATTTTTTTCCTCCCATTGTCTGTTTCATTTCATATGCAGCTGTGGTCTTTTTAATAAATCAGCTTAAATATCTTTCAGGGCATTGTATTTCAGATTCTGGTAATACTTCCTTGGCCATGTCAACCACATGGAGCTTTCCTTTACGGTATTCTTTGGAATATACAACATTTCTGAAAAGACATCATCTTTCTTCCCCCCCTCCAAAAATCCCTAACACACACATTCAATACAAATACACCCCCCCCTCCCACCTTTTAAAACTGGCTCTCTCCTCCGTTAGTAATTTTTGTCAAAAGTTGAAAATGTCTTGATTTAGTTGTCTGGCTGTTCCGGACGCTTTGCTTCCCTGCTGGGCTAATGTGAACAGGACGTCCTGCTGGGAACCAAAGAATACCACTTCACGGCAAGCCGCATAGCTGGCTGCTTTTATTTATGGGGCTCCCTGAAATGAATGGGTATTAGTGTCCAAACATTTCACCATGCTCCTGCAGCCGCACACAAAAGCCTCTGATTTCCAGCAAATCTGCACTTATTTCATTCAAGCAGACTAAGCCAAAAATGAAAAAAAGGAGAAAAAATTCATAATGACTTAAAAGACCTTAGAGAAGAGGAAAAAAAGAATAGACTTCTCTCATTCAGAATGATTGAGTTGAGAGAAATCGAACATAAAAACACCACAATTTCACTACGACGTGCTTAAAGTTAAGATGGGGGAGCACTGGCAGATTGTTGAGCGTACGGTCTGACGAAAAGCAAAGAATCTGTGCCCCGTGGACCTCCGCCAAGTAAAAGTATTTAGTCAAACAGGCTGGGAATATTATGACAGCGGGCCATTAATTTCTGTGGTAACTTAACACTACTCGATCACCAAATCACAGCTTTTCCAAACACATACATGAAAAACACTGCATAAACAGGGGTGCGGTGATTCTAAAATCACTTAACGTCACATGCAGTGGCTTCAACAGCATCACGTTTGGGTTCCCGGTTTGGACGGATGCACAGGCACCTCATCAGGCTCAAATACTCTGCTCGGTTTACACACCTCATCTGTCAGCTCTGCCCTTCTGCAAACACGCCGCTGACATTTGGAAAAACTATGGCATTCACCCATGTTATGGATTTTTGTTGATTATAGCTTTCTGTCCCCTCAGATTGCAAGAATTATTGACTGCGTGAGCCGGTGACTATTTACACAGCTTTGCTGCCCCTCTGCACCGCACGATGGCTTGTTATGTCCACCGGGGTCTCATTTTTGTTTTTTTATCCATTTTCCGGTATTTTTGGCCTGCTTATATCTCGCAGACCTTGTTTTTTTTTTTCTCTGTCTCGTTCGCTGCCACCAGAGATCAGCGTTAGAGCGAAGAGGTGGTCAGCGATGTCACTTAGATTGTGATGTGATACTCTCGCAGCCCGTTGGGTAAATGCCCTCAGCCTGAACCTCCTCATTGTCCTTTAATTTCAAACGGCAGCTCGCTTTCACTCGCCCGCGTAATAGCCCATAGGTTAAAGTTCTGCTCCTTTTCCTTTCAATTTACATCTTTTGCGGGCCGCGCTCTCCCTGCTACATGGCGGCCTGGTTGCTGCGTAGCTGTGGGCATGAGAGGGGCTGCTTGTGTGGGGAGTCTGGAGCTTGTCGGCCGCCCACTTCCCATCTTTTTGGAGGGTCAGTGGAGAGCAACTCGACTTAATGGGTCAACGCGAGCAGGCCCCTCCCTTCTCTGGAGGGGAAGCCATGGAGCCCTCCATTACAGACTGACCTCTTATCCACACCGCACAGCCGCAGCTGGGCTCCACTGAGCTGGAGACAGAGCTCTGCCTGATGCCTCATTAGATCACCAGAGCCTAATAGAGGATTAGTACTCCTTACTACTTCCTCCCACACTGCTGTCTTCTCTCTCATTTGTTTGATTCCCTTTCTGCCTTCTCCCAAGCCCTGACTTACTCACATCTTCACTCATCACTCCCGTTTTCTTCTACCCGAATGTATGCAGTTTTGTTTGTACGGACTGTGCACTATTCCTCAAACTTACAACAAAAACATAGAGTATTTTCATATAATTATTCAGAATAGAATAGAATACTCACAGAAAATGAAAACAAAACAGTATACAACAGAATGTAACATTCAATTAAGTGTGTAGATTGTCCAACATATTATTTGTTGTTAATGTTTTGAGATGATTTAAGTTCAGTCCTTCTTTGAGAGAGTAATAATATAGAATAGAATAGAATAGAATAGAATACAATAAAATACAGAAAATAAAAACAGAACAGAATACAACAGAACGTAAAGTCCAATTAAATGTGTAGATTATCCAACATATTATTTATTGTTAATGTTTTGAGATGATTTAAGTCCAGTCCTTCTTTGAGAGAGTAATAATGAATAGAATAGAATAGAATTGAATTGAATATTAGCAGAAAATGAAAACAGAACAGAATACAACAGAATGTAAAGTTCAGTTAAATGCAATTATCCAACATATTATTTGTTGTTAATGTTTTGAAATGATTTATGTTCAATCCTGCTTTGAGAATAGAATAGAATAGAATAGAATAGAATAGAATAGAATAGAATAGAAAGTCCAATTAAATTTGTAGATGGTCCAACATATTATTTGTTGTTAATGTTTTGAAATTATTTAAGATCAGTTCTGCTTTGAGAGAGTAATAGAATATACTAGAACAGAACAGAATAGAATAGAATAGAATACTCACAGAAAATGAAAATATAACAGAATACAACAGAATGTAAAGTTCAATTAAATGCATAGATTGTCCAACAAATTATTTATTGTTAATGTTTTGAAATGATTTACGTTCAGTTCTGCTTTGACAGAGTAACAGAATATAACAGAACAGAACAGAATAGAATAGAATAGAATAGAATAGAATAGAATAGAATAGAATAGAATATTCGCAGAAAATGAAAACAGAAAGAATACAACAGAATGTAAAGTTCAGTTAAATGCAATTATCCAACATATTATTTGTTGTTAATGTTTTGAAATGATTTATGTTCAGTCCTGCTTTGAGAGAGTAATAATATAGAACAGAACAAAACAGAACAGAACAGAATAGAATAGAATGGAAAGTCCAATTAAATTTGTAGATTGTCCAACATATTATTTGTTGTTAATGTTTTGAACTGATTTAAGATCAGTTCTGCTTTGAGAGAGTAATAGAATATACTAGAACATAACAGAATAGAATAGAATAGAATAGAATAGAATAGAATAGAATACTCACAGAAAATGAAAATATAACAAAATACAACAGAATGTAAAGTTCAATTAAATGCGTAGATTGTCCAACAAATTATTTATTGTTAATGTTTCGAAAAGATTTAAGTTCAGTTCTGCTTTGACAGAGTAACAGAATAGAACAGAACAGAACAGAATAGAATAGAATAGAATAGAATAGAATAGAATACTCACAGAAAATGAAAACATAACACAATATAACAGAATGTAAAGTTCAATTAAATGCAGATTGTCCAAAATATTGTTTGTTGTTAATATTTTGAAATGATTTAAGTTCAGTTCTGCTTTGAGATAGAATAGAATAGAAAGAATAGAATAGAATAGAATAGAATAGAATAGAATAGAATAGAATACTCACAGAAAATGAAAACATAACTGAATACAACAGAATGTAAAGTTCAATTAAATGCAGATTGTCCAAAATATTGTTTGTTGTTAATGTTTTGAAATGATTTAAGTTCAGTTCTGCTTTGAGAGAGTAATAGAATAGAAGAGAATAGAATCTACTCATTCAAGTCATGTTTACAGTGAGGCACTGACAATGGAGGTGAAACAGAGCTATTATTGGCAACTAAAAGTAAAGATAAAACTATTAAAAACAGTTTATTCATTGAAATAAAGATATACAACTAACTAAAATAAATTAGTTAGACTAATTTAGTGCCTAGTTTTAC
>JAHKKF010502190.1:0-13702 GCA_019740295.1 Labeo calbasu
CTCCTTTAAGCTTTCGATAATTAAGTGATGAACAAAGAAATGATTGACCATTAATGCTGAATGCCTAATGTTAACAAGCAGAATCACTGAAACAATTACAACTGACTTTGAGCTTCAGATTAAATCAACTGAAATAAAAGAAGACATTAAATCTCTCAAGATCTCAGCAGAGGATGAATAAACAACTCCAAAACCAGTTTGCCTTTACTTCTTTCATACGTGTACAAACGTTTTTGCTGAAAACTAACAGGCGTTTGCCTCTAGTTTTGCTGTTACATTTGAAGTTTCCATTGTGGTGATTTTGTCTTGCAATTTTACTCTTTTATTTTTGTTGACTCTTTTGTTTGCTCTTTTATTAGAATTGACCACTTTATCTGAATATTCTTTTTGCCACCATTGTCGAGGTTTATATGATGAGTGTCTATGCATGTCTTAATATCCAATAGAAAACTCTTGCCCCAAAAATGTTCCCGCAACAAGTGTTGAATAAGTTAGTGAATTAGTGAAACCCACCTTCATCTGTACAAATATTAATAAGACGACTAAAAGGACATCACTTAACCATGCAGCACTCCAAAAACATTTTTCTTACACATGTAAGATGTCTATAAGTCCATAATGTTCTATTGCATCCTGTTAAATTTTTAAAGGAATTGTACATATATCATGTACAAAGTCAGATGCTGCATACCACCGCTGAATAAGCCTGTGCCTCACATGGTCCACATCAGTCAAAAAAGTTTGATCATGCCACTGCGTTAAATATCTAGCTCTGTCATAAAATTCCAGATGGTGCAGACTGATCTGCTAGCTATCACATCATTCACTACATGGCACAAACTAACTGGTCTCTGATAAATCTGTAGCTAATGAGATTGTTTGCTCAACATTTAATACAGTTTGGTTCAGTGTTTGCTGTAAACAAGTCTTGCAGCACACTCAGAAACCCTCCACCTCCCCCACCTCCACCTGTATAGATCTGCTATGGTTAATTTCATGTGTGCTATTTGTTCTGCTGCAGTATGTCTACTGCTCACAGCAGCTTTTGAATACATTCACAAATACATTAACATTGACAATCATATCGAATTAACAGAATTAACATTCAATAATACAGCATATCCTGATCAACCAGCAAACCATAATTTCAGTCTTGGGAACAACACAACAGTGGACCATCATTCCATGTTGATGACCATTAATGCTATTTTGATATTTCAGCTGGATTCATCGGATGCCAATTTTCCACAAGATGATACGATAGGGTCTTAATGAGAAGTCTATAAAATACTTTGGTTAAAATTTTTCAGTGGTAGGGTAAAAAAACACCCTTTGTTACTTTGTCAAAATCAGCCCTTTTTAGAGCGAGTCTTTCTGTTGCATGTTCCTTTAAATGCTAATGAGCTCTGCTCACCTCAACGAGCCGTAATGTTTGCTGATTTAGGTGATTTGCAAAGATGCAAAAAAAACCCTTATACTCACTTCTGCTGTAGGTGAAGTTGTATCACAAATGATTTGCGCGAACATTGCTCAACTCGCTCATTTAGGGCGGGACTAAGGTAAGACTGTCATGTCAATCAACTATCACGGGAGACGTCGCACCAACAAGAAGTGATTTGAAAAAGCGGGTATTACTTATAAAGATTAACATTTTTATCATTGTAGGGTGGTTGTGTACACACACTGCCAACAAACATTTTTGTTCAAACATGCAAAAATGAGTTTTGCATCCAATGACCACTATAAGACACTTAAGTATATACCCATGAAATTTAGAGAGTCTGCCAATTCCTTATATGCCTCTTTATGAGTACAATGACTGTCAATGACTGAAAATATTTTGAGAGGGGAAATGGAGAGTTGTTTTCTGTAAGAAGCAATCTCAATGAGAGCTTAGCTTTTACACCAATGAAGGTAAATCCATCTTGTCTTTTCATTCACTATTAATGCTCAGTGAATGTACATGCGCAACTGCATGCACATGTACGCAAATTTGTCCTGTTTTGGGGGGATGGGGAGTGTGAGGGCCGTCAGTACAGTGTATTAATAGTCCTTCACTCCTGCGCTGCTGTTTGAATGAATTCTTGCATTCTCTAGGGGCATTCTTGAGTAGGAAGCTAGTATGCAGCTACTGCGGTCCACCTCCATCTGCAGCTAGTGCCAGCTGAGAATGAGAAGGTCCTCATACATAAGCCTTTGATGCACTCTTTCATTATATACTTCATCTGGGGAGGTGAAAAAAACAAAATTTCAGTTTCTCACAGGTGGACTTTTACTAATCTTATTTTTTAATACTATGCTTCATAAATATGGAATTCTTTTGGATGTTTGGGGAGACCAAGAGTCTGTGGTCCTCTTTTAACTACTCTTATTAATATTCAAACACAAAAACAGGGAACTTAGAAATGCTACACTGAAATTTCAGAAGAGTATTCAACAAATTCCTTAAAGAGGATACTTGAGGATAGTTATAATTGAAGATTTCAACCTCATGTGAACAAAACATCTAGGTTACTAAATGCAACCCTGTGCTGCATCATAAGCAAGTCAGTGGTCACATGACCTTAAAGCCCAAAGTTTACTTTACTTTTTTGACACATACGCTAGGGACAGCATACAGTGTGGCTGACACACATTTCATCATCAGAACAGCATGTGCACCACTCGATTTTTGTAACCACGTGCAATTTGTACACACAAATCACACATGCGCAATGAAGTTATTTTGCAGCAGTCAGTTGTTCCACAGGGTGGCGACACTGTTCCCGGCCGTTGTTTCACAGTAGAAAACTAAACTAAAGAGACAGAACAACAACAACAAAATAGTGGAGACTGCAACAACAACAGACGCTCACATTGACAAGCGCTTGTGAGCCAGTGGGTATGAGACAGTTCAGCTTTGGTTTAAAAGAGTTAAAAGAGTTTGTTATCAGTCACGACCCATAAGAAGAATATAGAGCAGACACTGGATATGGATGAAGCTTTCTTAGGGCTGCACAATTAATCGTATTTCAATCTCGATAATGATATCCACCTTTCGTTATTAATTAAAAACAATCGTCATGATATTAGCTGGCTCGTTATTTATCCTGAAAACGTGTTTTTAATTTGGTATTTGTGTTATCTTGCATTGCTAACAAGTTTTCAGTAGCGTCCATGCTTGTGGTTACCAGATGTGAAAAGATTAAGTCCTCAAAACAGAGCTTTTCTCGTTTAAGGAGACACTCTCTGGCCGGTGTTTTACTTAATCTGTGCAATCTGGCAACCCTGTGCGCAAGCGGACTGATGGCGGAACAAGCGCTGATGATATGAAAACATACAGTACATGTGCCGGAGTTTAGCGATCTCTCTACAGCGATATTGTGCTTAAATGAAAGTGTCATACAGCCATTGTGTGTTTTATCATAAGCCATTTGTGCTGCTTGTGTAACCAAATCTGCCATGATCAAACTTTCACCGAGTTTCAATAAAAGATCCATTGTTTGAGGAGTAAATGTGCTTTTGCTACCTGTGGCAATACAATGGGGAAAAATGTACATAAAGTTTAAGTTTAAAAATTTAAGTTATCCCTGGTGAAAAAAACAGCATATGCTGGTAAGTATGTTTTGATGCTTGGTTGCTGGTTAGGTATGCTTTGGTGCTGGTTTAAGCTAGTCCTTTGCTGGTTTATACTGGTCCAGCAACATGACCAACATAAACCAGCAAAGGACCAGAAAAAAACAGCAAAGGACCAGCATAAACCAACCAAGGACCAACTTAAACCAGCATTAAAACATACCTACCAGCATATGCTGATTTTTTCACCAGGGAAATTAGAAGTTTCTAAAGTTTTTACCAGTTTTCACAATGTTAATCTGTTGAAAACGACATGATCATCAGTGCGTATTAACAAACTTTGAGCAAATTTACTGCTCGTTCTGAGTCTTATTTGCGAACAAATTGTCACTTAGAAAATCTAATGTAAATACAGATTCAAAACACTAACCAAAAACATGAGTTTTGTATTATCATAGTTGGTTAAATGAAGTCATTCTATATGTAGTCAGTGGAGGTTGGTTAAAGGACACATGAAAAGTTATTTACCCTGATAGAATAATTGTTATTAATAATCGTGATTATAATTTTTATCAAAATAATCGTGATTATCAGTTTAACCATTATCGTGCATGTTTTGACTGTCCGCGTTCACGCACAGCATCAAATTGAGTATACTCTGAAAGGCTACACATTCGATTGTATGCATATGCTAGTGTATGCTTACAAAAACAAAGTATAATGGGCTTAAGCCCTACAGATTTATGACAAATCACTGGCTGATGGCACTGAAGTGCTGCTCATTAAAAAGTAGCATCCTTATGGCAATGTGCTTGGAACTATCATTTCAGGGAACCTGGATTACATTTAGCGACCTAAACGATTCCTATTGTAGGAAAACTCAGTGCTGTGTAATAACACAATGGGAATGATATAACACTGAAACATGTGAACAGTAGCTGCCAAGTACTCAGTATGTGTGGAACACTTATGGTGACACAGCCACAGGCTAACAGAAACACTCGCATTAAGATTATAAAATCTCACAAAAATATGTGCAGAGGACCAGCCAGCTGCCATACAGATGTCTTGAAAAGAAACACCCTTAGCAAATGCTCAAGAAAAGGCCACAGTCCTAGTAGAGTGAGCTTGACTGCTTAGAATCAAATGCAACTTGCGTGCCTCAAAAACACCAAAAACTTGATCACTGATGTGATAATATCTGCTTGGAGACTAACACCCCTGATACAACCTCCAAAGCACAAAAAAGTTGGTTGAATTTGCGCTCAAAGGCTGATGATACACAAGGCGCCTTTTTGATCAGTTTTGCCAGGCAACTTCTTTTGAACAATTTTGCTTGGTCACTTTCCCATTGAGGATGGCTAAAAAATTTCTATCTGGATATCTTAGATTGTTCATGGGCCCCATGTCTCACCTGGTTGCCCAAAGTTGCCAGCAACATTGGTCAAAACGTTGCCCTGTGTATCATCAGCCAAAGTTCTGACAGAACAAAGCATATGTTAACCTCTTCTGTTTCTGTCTCAATTGCAAGACACTGACTTTCACCTGCAAGCAACAACCAACATTACTCTGAGACTGTATCTATTCAGCATAACTTTGAGTCACAAGATGAAGAGTTTCTTGGACAAGCAATATAACACTGAAAGCAGATTAGCAAAAGAATTATCAGAGCCTTTCTCTCCAAAATCTACATGCCATTGTGAGTCACCACTGATCACAGCCTGCCTCCACACAATGACTAGACAACAGCTGCGTGACCTGACACTGAAGGCCTTTAACAAACACAAGCGCTCCTCAAAAAAGGATTTCAAGACACTAGAGGTTCTACAACACTCAAAATCCCAAGCTAGCATCAGAAGGCACACGGTGTCACTACAATGAAAGGTCCTTTAATAAAAATCTTAGTCAGCTGAGAACAGAACTGTTTCTGTGATATAAGATCCAGGTGCCAGACCAACCGCTGGGAGACACATGCAAGTACACATGCGCTGCTCTCCTTCCACTTTCTTCCAAACTCTTTCCTCACACAAACATGTTCTTTTTACTAATTCTCCATGTGAAGGGTTGCACAAAAAGCAACCTGGTTTAATATACAAAGTACCCAGTTATTGTGCTTTCGGGGCATTTAATGCATTTAATTTTAAACTGCTACTATTGCATAACTATGGGACGAGAGGGGTCTCAAGAGAGTGCTTCAAGAACAAAAGGGTGGGATCCACTAGTTTAGACCACTGACATACATCCTTCATCATGTAAAATGAGGAATGCTACAACACAAAGGATTCATCCTAAGAAAATAATAACATTAAAATTGCAAGGTTGGCTAAAAATGCACACATGTAAAGAAAAATGTAGTCTAGTCTGGTATTGTCATTAAGAGAGGATTTAGATCTAACTCACCTAGAGGCCAGAAAGAGCCAGGAAGGAAGAGAGCTGACAGTGATAATGAGGAACTACTCTTCACTAGAAAAGAAAGCCCAGATCTGATTTAAAACATAATCTAGATGTCTAAAGTTTGGATATGATCATGGTGAGTAGGATGTGAAATTCAAGCCTTGATCCTAAAAGATGAGGGCAGTGGAATGGTGAAAAATGCAAGGTCTTGAGACACTTATTGAAGGGGTCATTGGATGCCCATTTTCCACAAGTTGATATTATTCCTTAGGGTCTTAATGAAAAGTCCATAATATACTTTGGTTAAAAATTCTCAACGGTAGTGTAAAACAACACCCTTTTTACCTTGCAAAAATCAACCCATTCTGATGGGTTGCTCCTTTAAATGCAAATGAGCTCTGCTCGCACCGCCCCTTTCTTCTCTCTGTGTAGTGACGAACCTGTTTACTTTAGCCGCATTTAGTGCGTTTAGCCGCAAAACTTGCCAACTACCACGTTATTGGGAAAGGTGATTAGGAAAGGCAGAGATTCATTAAAAAAAACCCTTATACTTCTGCTGTATGATTTGATATATGATCATGAATGATTTGCGCGAACATAGACGCATTTATGTAGATCAGGAGGTACATTCCCTTCACAAACAGACGTAACCTTCAGCGGCTCACATGTCGGGAGTAAATGATGACCACTATGTTCATTATTACATCCAGCAACACAACACCTCAATCTGAGATATTCTTGTCTAACTTGCATCCCTGCTCCGGCATCAAAACAATGGAGGTCGGACTGTTACAGCTGATTTAAGGCGGATCTGAGGTAAGACGCTCATGTCAATCAACTATCGTGGGAGCGGCCTCTGTTGGTGTGACACCACACCGACAGGCATCTGAGAATGGCTCGATTTAAAAAAGGGAATATTATTTTTACAGATTAATTAAAAACCACTGCATGGATTTTTATCATTATAGGGTAGATTTGTACATACACTGACAACACACATTAATGTTCAAACAACATGTAAAAGTGAACTTTGCATTCGATGACCCCTTTAAGTTGAATGCATTTCAACTTGAGCTCCGCAGAACGCAGTTTCATATGCAAAAAATAAAAAAATAAATAAATAAAACATGTCAATGTAACATGTTTACATAGAAAAACAAAGGAAAAATAGTGCAATGGAGTGGAAAAAAGTGCTCTATGTGAACAGCACCTTACAGTGTATTCCTTATTAGTTTTCTATGACTGATTAGGATATTGTGTTACATATACACAATGAGATTTACAATTTGTACTAGCATGTAACTTGCTTGCAACTTTTTTTTATTACGTTTTACTTGCTGATATTACTTGACAAGTCCTGAAAAGGACATTGCTAGTAAGTGACTAAATGGGTCTACAGATGTTATCGGAGACATTAAATGATAAAGAACTAAATGACCACTTGTGACATTATTTTTTGTCTATAGATTTGTATGTAAACCCCTCAAATGGATTTTGTATATTAAACTGATTTTTGAAAGTTTCTAGGTGTATTGTACATATTTATCTCTTTTCCCTCCCATCAGTAATTCACTGCTCCTTCTGTGCTTGTCCTTTGCTGATGTCTGGAATCAAATCACTCTTATCTCAATAATAATGCTGTTCAAGAGACAGGAAATGTTTTCAAGCTCCTTCACTGGCCACACCAAGACTCCATGCTCAGAACAACATTTCTAATCCAGCTTTAATGGGAATTATATGGAAGTTACTACATAAAAGAAGTATTTACTTATTGTTTTAAGATTAAGACCTAGAGACGTTTCTAGAACCTATACCATGTACTGTTTGGTTAAGAGACTGTTTGTGGTCTTCCTGAAGTAGCTACGTAGCAAAACGGCAGTGGTTATGGTGGTTGAAGCACATTCATATCGGCTATGCATTTGAGAAACAAAATGTTCCTTTGTAACAGCTTTGAAAGACAATGCTCTCTTCAGTGTGCACCCATCTTTTATTTATGACCTCATTCTAGACTAGTGCTTTTGTCATTTCATTGTTGAAGTGTGTACATACAGAGACTTGAGTCATTCCTGAAAATTAAAAGGAACCAGTGTTTGATTGGAATACACAAATTACTGTGTACAGATGACTGCGTGTGTGTGTGTGTGGTTTGTTGGCTGTGGGCATGAATTGCTTTGCGGTGCAAGACTAGCGTGTGTCACTGACAACGTGCATTTAAATGCAAACACAGCTTTCTCACTATACGTGATTATTTGATGCGCATGTACTCAGTTTGCTTTTTCCATATAAGGTCAATGGGGACCAATGTTTTGAACACCAACTTTCTTTAAATAAATCATTTTCTGTGGTGCAAAGAACAAAGAAACACATAGAGGTTTGGAAAGACACGAGAGTGAGTAAATAATACTGACAGTATTTTCATTTTTGGGTGCATGAGCTAACCCTTCAAAACTAACTTGAGGATGGTCTCCACTAAAGAAAAGAAAAATAAATGACAAAAAAATATGTATGGGGCCAATTTTACTAACAGCTTGTGCTAGCGCAAACCATCTTTTGGCTTTAAAATTATACTGTCACGTTTTACTAAGGACATGCAGTGAAGAATTAGCTCTGAAAAGGCATGAACACAGTTATTTTTACGCCTGACTTTACTGAATATGCATTTGTAGGAGTTTCCCTTTCAGACGCAAGATTTATTGGTGGAGAGTATTCAAATAAACCACGCAATGTGTTTTACTAATGTTTGCGCTTGTCAAATTACTGGCATTTTCACCATTATTTAACACCCCCAAAAACCATGTCTCAAACTATTTTGCGCTTGAAATGGCTGCAATTATTGTTGGTAAAATGAGGCACCGCAGAGAACAGAGAGTGCGTGGTAGAAAGAGAGGATTTTTCCCACATGTATTAATTTATATGGAATGCCAGAAAAACACATTATTCAAACATATGGTTTGCCAAGCCACATTTTAATTTGCTTCAGGAAATAAAAGATGACTTGGAACCTTCAACAAGGACTCACGCAATACCAGGTCTAGCAAACCTTCATTTTTTGGCCTCCGGTTCTTTTTAGTGTACTGTGGCTTCTTTATTTCTTTATTTTTTTATTTGCGACTACGCTAATTTGCGCTGTGCTTGGTATATTGGCGTTGGTCAAATGTAAATGAGATGTTCGCGTCTGTGTTCTTTAATTTGCGCATTGTTAGTAAATCACCCGCAGAAATTTGCCCTCCCATCGATGCTGTTTTGGAATTGCACTCTTGCGCTAATTTGCCCTGTTTAGTATAACTGGCCCACAGCAGAGGGTCAGGTTTTTAGAGAAATGAATTAAGAGTAATTATAATTATCTAAATATTCAAACAATGAACATCTGTGGAAAGTCTTCAAAAGTAGAGTAAGCATATAGGCACTTAAAACACAAAACGTATGAATTCACTGCATTAGACGGCAAATAACTAACATAGTTAATGTGATGAACTACACCAGTGGTTATACTGATGGGGCACCAGTGAACCTCAGGAGAACTGCATTTTTAAAACTTCATGTTAGAGATGCACCGATCAACCATCCAGAGCCTGGAATCAGCCCATTTACTACAATATCGGCCCAGACCAGTGACCAGCTGGTCAGTCTCACATCTTGCCGATTCCGAGCCGAAACATTTTGACGTTACAGCTCTGCTCACATCCGCATGTAAACATAACGTCAGCGTAGAAGTTCTTCACTGTGAGTAAGGAAAGACACAAAGTTTGCAATAATGCATGTAGAGCCATAGTAAACCATGGGAGAAGCACAGTGCTCGATTAACATCTGGGACAAGTCATTTTTTCAAATTTTGCCATCATGGCCACTTGAGAGCACGTCAGTGCAACAGGAAGCAAGTGTGCATGACAAGAAGCACCACAAATTCAACTGTATCATTTATTATAGGGACTACTGAACAGACATTTAGAAGTTTGTTTTAAAATGCATTAAAGTATTGAAAAAACAATACTACTTGTGTGTCACATCAGAACATAAAAAGATCTACACAAACTTCTGGTCTTCATGCTCACATGAACACTTGGGCCAACGACAAGAAATACGTCATGATGTAAGTCGATAAGCAGTCAAGTGGTCGAGTGCAAACACCACAAATGTGGGAAATGACATCTGTTTGTTGTTTAAGTGAGAGAATATCTGTAAATTAGCCCAGATTGGAGGAAATTGTAATGTTTCATAATTTCTTTTATTATTATGTAAATCTTTTTTTTTTTTTTTATCACTATTATTTTTCAACTTAACTTTTAAGTTTCAATCAGTACCTCACATAAAATTATTGTATGGCTTTTGGAAGACGTGGAATCCAATGCAACTCGGTGCTGTGCATCCCACCAACTTCACCAAAGTTTACTTTTTCTTTTAATATTTTTAGCATGCAGAACAGGATGATCGTTTTTCTTTAAAATGGTAATTAGCAATGAACTTGGAACCAGTTTTACAAAAGTTTAGATTGAGTTTGGAAGGAGAAGGGGCACCATAAGCCTAAACAACAATTTTCAGCAGATATTTTGGACCAGCTTAGGGCTGACTTTTCTAAAAGTCTAAGTAGTTTAAGTAAGTCTAGGTAGATTACAGAGAGAAGTATAATTGAGCCCTGGTAAATGCTTCCTTGATCCTAACTGTCCACTGAAAAATCCTTCATAGCTCTTTTCTGGGAACTCATTAGCTAAAATGGCAGCATCAGCAGCCATTTTGCCTTTTGTTTGCTTATTTAAGTAGCAATATAATTTGTAATGACAAGCAAGCAAGTTGTAGAAACCTCAAACATTTTCACTTTAACCGCGCTAAACCATCAATTTAAATCCCTGCCAACCCCCTCGCCACCTCTACATGCATTTGCTTGTCTCCTTTCTTCCTATTCCTTAACCGCTGTCACATCAGGGACTAATTTGTACACTTTTAAATAGGCTTCTTTCGTGGCCATGTAATTGTTCCTATTCAGTACTGACAAAAACTTCCTGGGCTTTCCCAATAAGCATACTTTGCAATAACAAAGTGCACAGCAAGTCATTGCAGTGGTGATCATCTGCAGTATTTTTGAATGGTGATGGGGGGAAACACACACACACACACACATGTCTGGTTTATTATCTTTGTGGGGACTCTCCATAGGCGCAATGGTTTGTATACTGTCCACACTGTATTTTCTATCCCCTTACCCTAACCCTACCCCTAAACCTAACCCTTACAGAAAACTTTCTGCATTTTTACTTTCTCAAAAAATCTCATTCTGTATGATTTATAAGCTTTTGTACCCATGGGGACCTCAAGCCGGTCCCCACAATGTCAAAAATTTCAGGTTTTACTATCCTTGTGGGGACATTTGGTCCCCACAATGTAGCAAAAACAAGTACACACATACACACACACACATCTGGATCCCTTTCATTATTTTTTTTTTTTCAACATTTTTGTCATGTTTGATAAATCAGACATGTGACTTGCACCAACATTTACTAGATCTTAGATTTTCCCTCTGAATTTTACGTTCCAACAGCAAGTTTAATCTGTTTTTCAACTTTGCCAACCCCAGTTTATTCTCTGGCTGACCTTCATTTTAATATCTTAAATCATTTAATTGCCACTCATTCTGCCTCTCACTAACCTCTAAACGTCATGTTTATATTTTACGTTTTTTTTGTTGTTGTTGGTTAACCCAGGTTAACGCAGCATTATCAGGATCATTATCCCATCCAACACCAACAAACCTGATAGGCCCACAATCTTGCTAAAAGTATTTAAAATAATCGCTTCCAATTTAACAAAATGTTTCATCAACAACATAAATATGATGAAAGGAAACGATTTGATGAAACAAATTTCCCCAGCCTTTTAACTACACATGTTCAGCTCGTAATCAAATGCAGTATTATTTCAGGTTATGCACAGAGGGAGCATCCCCACAACTAATTAATTAGGGTGACCGTACGTCCTCTTTTCCTGTACATGTCCTGGCCAGGATTTCTATATGTGTTGGCTTTGTTTTCCTGTTTTCATACTGATTGGTGTATGACATCAAAGTACCATGAGAGCAATTTGAAAGCATAAGGAGCCGTCTGATTTCTAGTTCTCAAACACTGAAACACAACTAATATACGTAGTAATAGTACACGTATTTGTATCACCGTTTTCCATAGATCCAACCTTCTCACGCACCACAATTGGTTAATTATGTACAACGCCTGCTTGTTACTGGTCAAAATACTTTTCGATCATTACCTTCGGCAAGTATGAAAACAGGAAAACAAACTGGATATTTTAGGCAACATAGAAATCCTGGCCAGGACGTGTCTGGGAAAAGAGGACATATGGTCATTGGTCAGCCTAAATTAGTAATAAAAATAAAATCCTGTTCTACTCCTAAGGGCCAGTAGTTCATAAGTGCTCTGCAAAGTGGACAGGGCTCAAAAGAGCTGAAGGGTTCAAAATGCACACAAGGCCACACTGATACATCACAACAGGAAAAAACAGAATCCAGAAAAATTAAAACTGAAAAAAACGTAATTAAAAAATATATATAAAATGGATTTCATAGGGCCCTAGGTACCCCAAAGGAAGGGTACCAAAAAAGTGGTATTCTGACAAAGGAAACAGAAATAATTTCATATCATACTGTGCCGAACTGTACCGCTTGGTGGAAACGAGCCATTACAGTGCAACTGAAGTTGCGACATCTTTAGCTCTGTATTGTGATGTACAACAGATTACTTGGTTCTGAGCAGTGGTTGTTGATTGGTTTTTTGGATGTTGGTGTGGCACTCAAAAGTGGCAGAGGCAGGGGTGGAGTTTAAGCATACTAAACAATTAGAGAAATCCAGTTATTACACTTTAATCAAACATTATGAGGTCAAAATAAAAATGCATGGATGAATTGTTCACAATAAAAATTGTAACATGCATTTACAAAACAAGGTGAATTTTCATTTCACAATGATGATTTTGAGAGATGGAATGGAGTATTGAAAAAACATGGTGATTCAGCAAATCTAAGTTTGTCATAAGTATCATAAGAATCATCAGAATCAGAATCAGCTTTTATTGCCAAGTATGCTTGTGCATACTAGGAATTTGTTTTAGCTTCCAGTACACAGAGACAGCAACAACACAGTTGTGCTATAGATGAAAGAATAGAATAGAATAGAATAGAATAGAATGGAATAGAATAGAATAGAATGGAATAGAATAGAAAGAGGTAGAGATGCAGGGATGTACTAGGATGAGGGTGGTAACTAATAAATAAAAAGTTTTTGCACATTATATTGCACAATGGGGGGAAAATTTAACTGTTCATAAGGAGAACTGCCTGGGGGAAAAAACTGTTCTTGTGCCTGGTTGTCCTGGTGTTTGGGGCTCTGTAGCGCCGGCCAGATGGTAAAAGTTCAAAGAGATGATGGCTTGGATGTGAGGGATCCAGAGTGATTTTCTGAGCTCTTTTCCTCACTCTGGATGAATACAGTTCTTGAAGGGTGGGCAGGGGAGCATTAATAATCCTCTCTGCAGTCCAAACTATTCTCTGTAATCTTCTGATGTCTGATTTTGTAGCTGAGCCAAACCAGACAGTTATTGATGCGCAGAGAACAGACTCGATGATGGCTGAGTAGAACTGTTTTAGCAGCTCCTGTGGTAGGTTGAACTTTCTTAGCTGGCGAAGGAAGTACAACCTTTGTTGGGCCTTTTTTACAATGGAGTTGATGTGAGTGACCCACTTCAAGTC
>JAHKKF010502195.1:0-10428 GCA_019740295.1 Labeo calbasu
GTGTGTGTGTGCGCGTGCAAGTGTGAGAGTGTGTGCTTGAGAGAGCGCGCGTGAGTGTGTGTGAGAGCGCATGTGAGTGTGCAAGAGTGTGAATGTGTGTGTGTGCGCCATGCGCAAGAGTGTGAGCGAGTGTGTGCATGTGAGTGTGTGTGCGTGTGGGGTATGAGTATGTCTGAGTGTGTGAGAGTAAGTGTGTGTGTGTAGGTGTGCAAGAAAGCGAAAGGTGTGTACATGCAAGTGTGCAAGTGTATATATTTGAGTGCATGCAAGTGTGTGTGTGCAAGAGTGTGAGTGTGCAAGAATGTGAGCGAGTGTGTGCATGTGAGTGTGTACAAGGATGTGTGTGTATGTTTGAGTGTGTGTGTGTGAGTGCATGAAAGTGTGTGCAT
Source organism: Labeo calbasu (assembly GCA_019740295.1). Classification (NCBI taxonomy): domain Eukaryota; kingdom Metazoa; phylum Chordata; class Actinopteri; order Cypriniformes; family Cyprinidae; genus Labeo; species Labeo calbasu. The sequence continues at coordinate 390 of JAHKKF010502195.1, forward strand.
GTGTGTAAGAGTAACAGTGTGCATGTGTGAGTGTGGGCAAGAGTGTGTGTGTGTGTGCGTGCAAGTGTAAGTGTGCACGAGAGAGCAAGTGCGAGTGTGTGTGAGCGTGCATGTGAGTGTGCAAGAATGTGAAGGTGTGTGTGCCATGCGCAAGAGTGTGAGCGAGTGTGCGCATGTAAGTGTGTGCATGTGCAAGGGTGTGTGTATGCGAGTGTGAGGTGTGAGTGTTTGAGTGTGTGTGTGAGAGTGAGTGTGTGTGAGTGCGTACGCGTGCAAGAGACTGACAGGTGTGTACATGCAAATGTGTTAGTGTATTTGTGTGCATGCAAGTGTGTGTGTGCAAGAATTTGAGTGTGTGTGCAAGTGTGAGTGTGTGCATGCAAGAGTGTATTTAAGTGCATGCAAGTGTGTGTATGAGTGTGTGTGTGTGTGTGCAAGAATGTGAGGAGGAGTGTGTGTGTGTGTGCGTGCATGAGCAAGAGTGTATATGTATGCGAGTGCATGAAAGAGTGTGTATGCTTGTGTGCGAGAGTGTGAGTGTGCAAGAATGTCTGTGCGAGAGTGTTCATGTGAGTGTGAATGCGTGTAAGTTTGTACGTGTGTGCACAAGAGAATGAGCAAGTGTGTGTGTGTGCATGTATGTGAGTGCATGCAAGTGTGAATGTGCAAGAATTTGAGTTTGCATGTGTGTGAGAGTGCGAGCGAGTGTGCAAGGGTGTGTGTGTATGTGAGTGTGGGGTGTGAGTATGTTTGAGCATGTGCAAGAGTGTGTCTGAATGCGAGTGCATGCAAGTGTGTGTGTGTGTGGTCCTTCATTTAATTGTATTTGTCATTGGTGTCTCAGGTCTAGATCTTTCTCTCCTCGTCGTTCTCGCTCTGGTTCTCCCAGACGCTCCAGATCCGCAAGCCCAAAACGCTCGAGGTGAGTGACCGATCCACAGTAGTGGAACTGTGATTCAAAGAGAAAACTGATGCTAAAAGGCTGAGAATGTTAATGTGCATGTACTTGAGTTGTGTTCTAAATGTTCTATATCACATTTCTGATTGTGATGACACATGAAATGGTGATTTCTCTTCAGTGTTTGTCCAATCTTCACCAAAACAGCTTTAAATGATCCTCACTGTCTTGAATGTGATGCTCTCAGGTGTTCATTATAGTGAACTAAAATCATAAAAACGGTCATTACTTGAAATTAAATATAAAAAACTTTACTTCAGCTGGTTGCCAAGGCAACTTGATGTACGAAAATCACAAAAATTATATAGACGTATTAAAGACAAAACTAAATGACTAAAACTTTGAAATTGACATGAAAATATGAAAATAAATACTGATTTAAATGAATAATGAAAGCAGCACTAGTGTTTCAGTGATAGTAAACGTACACAGCTGCAGCTGAATGGATCGATTGTTTCTTTGCCTCGTCCAGGTCCAGATCCCGCTCTCGCTCCCGATCCGGCTCGGCTCCCAGGAGCAGGTAACGCGGATATGCTGATGCGTTGACGTGTTCTTGTCACTGCATGAACTGTGTGTTCAGTCACATGGGGTAAAGTTGACGGGAACTTCTGTTGCTTCAGGTCTGGTTCAGTCAGGAGATCCAAATCAGGCTCTGCGGCTAGGAGGTGAGAACACACATTACACTCACACACAGTCTTGCTATTATAAAAGGTCTTTAATGTGAATGTGACATGCATGAATGATGGAAAAGCATGAACAATTTATTTTTTTGAATTATATATCTATATAGTTTTATTAATTTCAAATTTTCAAAGTTAACTGAAATAAAAAAAAAATGTATTCATTTTAGTTAATTTTTTATTTTATTTTGAGTAACGAGAATGTTGTTATGGTGTTAGTATTCGTTAACTATAACTGGTGGTGACTGAACTGTTCGTTTGCATCAGACTTTTAAATCGATTCACGTGATTCCTGGAAAGGAGTTGAACTCATGCGGTTAAAGCGCTGTTACTTGGTCCAGCCCTGTTTTATGACTGTAATGCAAAATATATTTATGTCAATTTCACTTCTGCTTTTGTATGTACGCTAGCAGCCAAGTTTAGAATAATTATGATTAATTTATTGTTTGCAGAAAGTCTCTTCTGCTCAGCAAGGCTGCTGTTATTTGATCAAAGATATTCTATAATATTCTATTGAGATATTCTATAGCTGTTTTCCATGTGAATATCTGATAACCTGTCATTTATTTCTGTGATGCGCAGCTGAATTTTCAGCATCATTACTCCAGTCTTCAGTGTCACGTGATCCTTCAGAAATCATTCTAATACGCTGATTTGCTGCTCAACAAACATTTCTGATTGCTGCACAATATTTTTCCGGAAACTGATGCGTTAGCATTCCAATTTTTTTTTAAATAAATGAACACCTTAATTCGTCAAGGACACATTAAATTGCTCAAAAGTGACAGTAAAGACATTTACGATGTTACAGTAGATTTCTATTTCAAATAAGTGCTGTTCTTTAGAACTTTCTGTTCATCTGTGAATGCTGAAAAATAAAATGCATCACAGTTTCCACAGAAAATATTGTGCACCACAATTGTTTTTCAACATTGATAATAATCAGAAATCTTTCTTGAGCAGCAGATCAGCAAATCAGAATCCTCCTGAGATGTTCATGCGGTGCGTCAGATGGTTTGCGTTGAGCTGCACGTGTTTGCGAGTTCACATAATGTCAACAAACTCGCTGTCGCGTGCAAACAGCAAAGCCACCGACGCACTTCCTGCGCTTGTTAAACTTAAATCTCAGCTGCTCCAAATCTAGAGCTTCATCTCAGACGCAGAGGTAGGTCTGTGGATGAGAAACTGTATTTCAGGAGCTCAACGTGAGCGTTTCTTGTGTTCCGCTTGCAGCCGCTCGGCCTCTCGAAGCCCCGCGGGAAGTGAGAGTCCGGAGCGAGACGACTGACGCTCCTGCCGTTCTTCGCCAAGCACCTCAGTTTGTTTATTGCAGTACAATTAAAGTAATAATTAAAAATGTGAGTTTGATTGTAAGGAAGCTCTAGTGAGGAGCAGAATGTTTTGAGTTTATTTTTCTGTAGCTGAAGAGAGATTTTGTGTGATTTTTGTACCTGTTTTGTTTTGTCGTGTAGCACACACACACACTTTGGTTGGGTTTTGTATGTGTGTATTAAACGAAGTGAAAAGGCTTTGCTCTCTGTGAGATTTCTTCATGCACTACATGACGCTGTTCCAGCAGGTGGCGCTCTCGTTCAACACACCGATTTCACAGAAAACACCTTTTGCAGCCCATTCCACTGTTGTGTCAAAATCCTAACAAACGCTGCATGGCATCAAGACACATACACAGTTTAGTGTGTCTTCCTGTCATCTGCAATGTTTCTCAAGTGTCCTCGTTGGCCTGATATCCCACAATCCTGTGCGTGCTCTCCAGTAGATGCTGGAAATCATTATATGTGTGGGTGTGATTAAAAACATGAAAGTAAATGAATTCATAAATGTGACTGTTTCAGTGTTTCATTTTGAGAGTGAATCCTGGTTTGTGTCTGACACTCACTTGTGCTTGTTCTAAATCAGAGATTCACAAACTTTTGCACCATTCAAACCCCTCTGTGCTACAATATGTGTTTTTAATACAGTAGGTTTGTATTATTTACATATTTAAATAAAAAATGATCAACACTTTGATGTTGGTTAAGTGTCACATGACATGCAGGTAAACAAATTAAACATTTAATCTTTTTTTTAAGTTTTAAGTTTAATTTTCAGTATTTTAAAATGATATATTTCATCAGTTTATTTATTTGTATTTAATTACTTAGAGAACATCTATAAGGTTGAATCACTGTTGTTGTTTTAACTGAGTTAATGTTGATACAGTATCAAGAAGTTGTTTCAGTGTCTTTTGTTAAAACATTGGTTTTTAAATGTTTAGGTTGAAACATTGTTTCAGTGTTGTTTAAACGACTTTGAAAAACAACTGATGTCATTTCAGTTACATTTCAGCTGTGATTTTGTTATGCTTTTTACAACTAAGTTAGCTTTAAAAGCTGTTTTAGTGCTTTTTCAACACCGAAACAATGGCTGACATCATTTCAAGCACATTTCAAATGTTATTTATGAATATATTTGTTAACTAGTTAGCTTTAAACACTGCAATGCTGACATTTTTTCAACATTTAAAGCACATTTCTACTGATTTATGTGTATTTTGTTAACTTGTTTTTACAGCTGTTTAGTTGCAAACATAGTTTCAGTGTTTTTTCATCCGCTGACATCATTTCAGTCACGTTTCAGCTGTGATTTATAATCTGTTTGTTCATTTTTTTTGCAACCAGTTTAAACTGATATTGGTTAAATGACACGTGACATGCAGATCAATTAAAAAATGGTTTTATTTTTAACGTTTTTAAAATATTTAGTTTTCATTTTGTGATTAATTGAACCAAAAGCTCTTTATTAACTCACACACTCTTAAAAATAAAGGTTCCAAAATGTTTTTGTTTTTTTTACCCCACAGTGAACTATTTTAGTTCCCCAAAGCAGCTTTCAGTGTCAATTCTTAAAACCAACATTTTTTTTCTTGGTGTGAACAACATTTTAAAACTATTTCTGCTGTAAAGAACCTTTAGTGCAATAGAAAGTTTCTGTGGATGTTAAATGTTTTTTATGGCAGGAAAGAAGTTTTGTTTGTAATAGCAAACCCCAGTTGTAGGTCATTAAATGTCACGTTATGAGTTTGGAAGCTGATCTGAAAACACTTTCCATCATCACACGGGCATCATGTCACGTTCAGTGTGATTTGACTGAATCTCCTTGTTTCTAACCTGCTTTAAAAAGCCTGTAGTAGCGTGTGGATGCAGGATTCGTCCCGTTTATCAGCGTTCTGCTAACACTCTTTTAATAGCTCCATTAGCCAAAGGCAGAATGTCACCTACAAACACACCAGCCTTCATTCAGGAGAAACACACGCCTGAATCATCACAGCGCTGAGCTTGTGTGTGTTTTACTGTATTAATGTATGTCTTCACTAATAAATCAGTGAAAACAGCTGAAAAATCCCGGTTTGAAAGAGGAACCTGAGCCACATCTACAGAGACACCCTAGCAACCACCCAAAATTCTCTAGCAACCATCCACAACATCATGGTGGTGAGTTTTTACAGTTACATTATTACAGTCGTAAAGTTGATTTTTCAACACGGGTGTTAAAACTTCAACACTGGTTTATACATTGTAACAATCATTTAGCTACATTGTATCAATGTTTTTTCAGTGCTGAAACAATTGCCATCGTTTCAGCTACTTTTAAACTGTAACTTTTTTACAGGTACATTGTTTCAATGTTTTTTCAAGTTAACTTTTTTTACAACTTATGGAAGGCTGCTTCTGCCACTGAATAAAAAATAAAAAAGGTAATTGTGACTCTTTATCTCACAATTCTGATTTTTTTTCTCAGAATCATGAGATACAAACTCGTGAGTTATAAAGTCAGGTTCTGAGGAGAAAAAGATAAATATGTTCACAGAATTGCTGACAGAGTTAATGACTTAATAACTTGCAATTGCCAGTTTATATCACACAATTCTGACTTTATTTCTCAGAATTGCAACTTTATATCTCGGAATTGTCAGAATTCTGAGATAACATGTCACAACTAGATAGTAAAGTTCGTAGACAAACTAAGTTGGCTTGAAAAAGCCTAGCCAGAAAGGGTGATTGCTATAGTGTTACTAGCATGTTGTTACCATGATTAGCAAATTGCTAGCATGATTCTAGCATGTTTAACATGTTACTAACATGCTGTTAGCATGATTATCAAGTTACTAGCATGTGGCTAACATGTTTCTAGCGTGATTATCATGTTACTAGCATGTTTCTAGCATGATTAGCATGTTTCTAACATGATTCTAGCAGGTTTAGTAAGATACTAGCATGATTGACATGTTACTAACATGTTGTTATCATGTTTCTGGCACGATTAGCAAGTTACTAACATGTTTCTAGCATGATTAACATGTTTCTAGCATTATTATTGTTACTAGCATGTTGCTAACATGATTAACATGTTACTAACATGTTGCTAGCATGTTTAACATGTTACTAACATGTTGCTAGCATGATTATCAAGTTACTAGCATGTTGCTAGCATGTTTAACGTTACTAACATGTTGTTAGCATGTGTCTAGCATGATTAGCAAGCTACTATCATGATTCTAGCATGATTAACATGTTGCTAGCATGTTTAACATGTTACTAACATGTTACTAGCATGTTTCTAGCATGATTAGCATGTTTCTAGCATGATTAGCATGTTTCTAGCATGTTGCATGCAGGCACATTTTTAATTCAGTGGCAGAAACGTCTTCCGTAACAACTAATTCGTTTTAAATGCTGTTTAAAGACGTTCGTTCTTTAGATCTCAGATGTTTTGTCTTGTGTCGTTTCATTGTGTTTCATGATCGTCACCACGTTCGTCGTGATCAGAATCTGCAGTGGTTTCCATCGATCTGTCCGTCTGCTGCTGGTAATGTGTGTTTGTTCATCTTTATCTGAATGCTCATCCTCACATGATGAATGATTCAGTGGGAATCTCTCTGTTTAATGAGTCTGATTAAATCATAAATGTCCCTGACAGGAAGTGATTCGTTTGTCTAATGGCTTCATTATGATGTTTGTGTTCAGACTCATTGATGAAGCTCATGAACGTTCAGGAGTAGGTGTGCGTTCCTGTGATTTCACTACAGTAAGGTGTTGCTGTCGTTAACATGTTTTTAGTGTCAGGAGTGATTCTAAAAGCATCGGTTTGAGTTCAGAATCACAGTGAAGGGGTGTGTGTGTGTGTGTGTGTGTTCATTACATGTGGTTAAATGAGCAAATAACCTCTGATTCACAGTTCCTCTTTTCTCAGATATACTTCACACACACACACGAGTCATGACAGACACATCTCACCAGTGGGTCCTCTGTAGTGAATGGGTGCCGTCAGAATGAGAGTCCAAACAGCTGATAAAAACATCACAATAATCCACACCGCTCCAGTCCATCAGTTCACACCTTGAGAAGACAAAAGATGAAACAAATCCATCATTAAGATATTCTGAACTAAAATACTTTGAGTCCATAATCCATAATAACACTTCCTCCAGTGAAAAAGTGGTCTGGATCTGATTCAGGTGAGAAATCTGCACAGATCAAACACTGTTTACAAGCCAAAACAGCTGTAAACAAATATGTGGCTGGATTTTGATGTGACTTTTTTCACTGGAGGAAGTGTTATTATGGATTATGGACTCTTAATGATGGATTTGTTTTATCTTTTGTCTTCTCGAGATGTGAACTGATGGACTGGAGTGGTGTAGATTACTTGTGGATTATTGTGATGTTTTTATTAGACCCTCATTCTGACGGCACCCATTCACATCCATTGGTGAGGCAGTGTTTGGAAACAAACTCATCCTAATCTTGGATGGCCTGAGCACATTTTCATGTTTGGTTTCCTTTAATATGTGTGAAACTGAGACTGAAAACAGTGACAAATAAATCTGGTTGTTATGTATTTAAAAAAGCACCTGTTTTGTTAATATACAGCTGACAAATATGCATCACTTTAAGTTTATTGGTTTATGTTATACTGGTTAATCCATAATAGAAGTCAATTTCATATGCAATTCAAGCATAAGTTCATGTAGTTTGTGTGTTAGTCAGTAGTGATTGTAATGTTTAACAGGACTCGAGGTGTGTTAGTGTAACAGAGGTGAACAAACACACTTGTTGTTACTGTTGTTTTCGTCTCGATCCTCCCCTGCCACCATAGCTTACAAAACTCTCACGCAGCGGTTGCGTTTGTCAGGGTGAAACTGACTTCCTCTGACCGTTTCCTGTTCTTGTTCTCTTTTAGCTCTTGCTATGGGCCTCGTTGTTGCTCTGCGTTGAGACTCTCACTCACCGTTTTGATTCGCTCTCAAAAACGCTTTGTTTTTGCACAGATGAAGATTGTCAGGTTTTGTGTGATTCACTGAGACGCTGTGAGAAATGAGGAAGTCGGAGTTCAGAGTTTGATATTTAATGACAGACGCGAACGACGTCGTTTAACACGCTTACAGCTGTTACATCACTGATAACTAGATTCATATTCACAGATGACTCTGATTCTCTGTAATTGTGCAGATGTTTGACTTCACATGATGAACTTCCTGTTCTGTTCCTTCCAACTTCAATATTTACGTAAACAATCAATAAAACATGGTTTGAATATTTGAAACTTGCAGTTACCCTGTTTTACAATTGAATGTGAGCAACAGCTGGTCTCATTAAGTAAAACTATCTGAAATACATGATTACTTTTTGTTATATTCATTTTATTTTATTATTTTTATTTAATTTGTTATTCATTTTAAATTTAAAATTTTTATTTTTTTATTTATTTTTTACTATTTATTACTATTTATTTATTTTTTTCATTAAATTTTATTACATTTGTAATTTTCTTTTTTTTTTTTTTTGCTTTGCTTTGCTTTGTTTTGTTTTGAGATGCAGTATTGATTTTATTTACTGGCCTGGATCTTCAAAAAACTTTTTTATTTTGACTTTTTTTTTCAGAATTATAAATTATATTATATTATATATCTCATAATTCAGTCTTTTATAATAGTGTAAACTCAGAATTCTAAGAAATGTGAGGTAATGTAGATGTAAATTTGTAAAAAAAAAAAAAAAAAAAAAAGATTGAATTGTAAGATGAAAATTATAATTCTAAGGAATAAAATAATAATCAAAATTGCGAGATGGAAAAACACCCATAATTTTATTGCTTTACTTGCTGGTGTGAATCTTCAAAGTAGTCTTACATTTGATTTTAAAAACGCTGTAGACGTTATTAATGAAGGATTCCAGCTGTGACTGCTGCATTATTGATTATATAGCTTAAACACACACTATATATCTATATAACCTGATCCTCCTGTGAGCGACAGACTGAAGCAACATCTGTGGCCTCCATCATGAAAACTGTTGACTGTTACTGGAGACTGTTTTGAATCATCCTCTTTTAATATAAACGTCAAAGCATTTGAGCTCATTTGTAAGTATTAATGATGGATGTTTTTCTGGATCTCGTTTGTGGTTTGTGTCACAAAGAACAATTGAGTGTGATGCTAAATGTGCATCTCTGTGTTTCTCTTCATGTTTCCAGAGATGTGAAATCAGGCCAGCGTGTGGGATGGAGACGAGCGCAGGAATCCTGCTGAAAGTAGGTCAAGCGTCAGTTTCTCTAATGGAGCGTCTGTAGAGCTCGAACCCTCCGCCTGTCACAATATGATCAATAAACGCTCGCATTAGACTCAACATCTCATGATGTGTAACTAAATAAGCTGCTTGTCAGGTCGGACAAAAGCACGATGGTCTGCGGTAAGCGGTTAATGAGCCGGTCAGACGGGTCAGTCGAATTCCAGCCGTCTCGACTTCTGACCGACCCGTCAAACACAGACGAGTCTCACGCGCAGATCACATATGAGCTCATCTAATTCACATCTGAGACTAAAAAGAACTGCACAATTGCTCTCATCGCTGACGTGTGGAAGCTTATTAACGACATGGAATGCAAAAATTGACGTTTTTATCTCAATTGTGACTTTTTTATTTTCATAGTTCTTCATTTATGTCTCGCAATTCAGACTTTTTAATTACTTCTTATCATTTTTATTGTATTGTTTTTATATACTTATTGTAAAGAATTGTGAGATGCAAAAAGAGTCTGAATTGCAAGATGTAAACTCTGAAGGAAAAAAGTCAGAATTGTGAGATGGAAACTTGAAAAAAAAAATTGTAAAGATGTAAACTTGCAAAAAAAAGTCAGAAGTGCAAGATGTAAACTCAGAATTCTGAAAGTTAGAATTGTAAGATGTAAACTTAAAAAAAGTCTGAATTTTAGATGTAAATTTGCGAAAAAACTGAATTGCAAGACGTAAACTTGCTAAAAAAGTCAAAAAATGCAAGGTGTAAACTCAGAATTTTTTAATGTCTGACTTGAGATGTAAAGTGTAAAGATGTAAACTTGTAAA
>JAHKKF010502202.1:0-12595 GCA_019740295.1 Labeo calbasu
TAAAGAAAGAAATGTGTGACCCTGGACCAAAAATAATGATAATATTAAAGTAAATAAGTAAGAGTAAATCTTTTAAAATTGACATGTACACATCATCTGAAGGCTAAATAAATAGGCTTTTCATTGATTTTAGAATAAGATAATATATGGTTGAGATACAGTACAACTATTTGAATATCTGGAATCGGAGGTTGTAAAAAAAAAAAAATAATAAAAAAAAAAACTAACTTTTGAGAACATCGCCTTTAAAGTTGTCCAGATTAAATTCTCAGCAATGCATAATGCTAATAAAAAATTAAGTTTTAATATATTTATGGCAGGAAATTTATAAAATATCTTTATGGGACATGGTCTTTACTTAATATCCTAATGATTTTTGACATTAAATAAAAAAAGAATCAATAATTTTGACCCATACAATGTATTGTTGGCTATTGCTACAAATATACCCGTGCTACTTATGACTAGTTTTGTGGTCCAGGGTCACATATTATATAAAGTAGGATAACATCAACATCTTTGCTGTTCTCCAAAATTGCCTACCATTGCAGAAAACACACTTTCTAACCACAGAAAGTTCTCTTGATACTTTCTAAACAAGATTCAAAAATGTGTTTCTCAATTTGCACCCTTGGGCTTCCAAAAAGAAACTGACTTGCTTTGGTGTCATCACACTACATCATAGGAAAAGAGTGTCATATTTGTGCCATGCTTGATGTAACCACACTTGGCACTGGAACTGTGTATGAGCTTGGCATGTTTGTTCTCGTGGAGTGCGAGAAATGCAAATACGAGTCTTTTTGCTTCCCCATTCAAGACAAAGACGGGAAACATACTGTTGCATTTATCTTGCTAATGAGAGAATGTCTCATTTGCTCGTGGCACCGCTGAGGGCACGAGATACAACACTGCGCCCTGATCCATAATAAGCCAGAGAATAAGAACTTCAAGCTTTTCTCCAATTAGGATGTGTTTGCCTGGATAATCTAACGCTTCATGACATTCGCCTGCCCTTGGCATTTGCGGCACTGCATGCTGGTTCAGAGATACATTTAGAAAAGGATGAGGATCTGGTCAATGTTGAAGGAAAAGCCCACGGGGATCGGCTCGTCGGCGCACGAGGCCTCGCCAGGGTTCGGCAGCGTTCACGAGCGATAGCCTTTGCCCCTCCCCGTGGACTTAAATGGTTGTTTTGGAGATTGCACATGACATATGTTCGGACGTTTGAGGAAAATGCAATGCAACAGCAACCGAAATTATGAAAATAACAGTCTTTGCCCAATTTTAAATCGCCTGCGGCCCAAATTAATATTTGATTCAGAGCAGAAGCTGAGCTACGCTCTCAGCGAAAGGCTCAATATGCTTGACACTCGTAAAAAACGTATTCGCATGCATTCATAGACAGTGAACTCGCATCTCATAATTACTTCCGCCACTTCTCAAGTTCATATTTCACTTTGTCAACATCATTAAAGCAATGCAAAGTGATGTGGCATTGGCAGACATGTCAAAGTGCGAAATGCACTGACGGATGAGCGTTAATGAAATCTTGCATCATGCAACTAATCAGAAACCAATTAATAAAGCTACATACACATCAAGTCAGCATTAGCACACAAGAAACTGAGTTTGTTATGATAAACTGCCACTCACCTCTGTCTTGTGTATCAAATGTTAGAGTTTAAAGATCCAAAAGAATCCAAAATGGAGTTTTGTGGATTTTAGTCCATGTTTGTTAACACTGAAGCTAACATTAGTCCTAAAAGTGGACAAAATGACCTTTTTGGTGATCCATTTGTCATTGATTAATACTGAGTGTTTTTTCTAGACTTTAACATACACTTAAGACCCTTTAACATGTGCCATCCTAACTTCCTGTTTCAAAAAAAAAAAAAAAAAACATCACAAAAAGGATCCAGATTTGTTGGAGAGCCCCTGCTGGAAGATCCTGTAATTGCACCATCTAAGAAACATCCAAGGATGTATTTTTGTTGGCCAACTCAGGCCAACTTTAAAGTTTTTCAATATTTTAATTTTTTATTTATTATTATTATTTATTTATTTATTTTTGCACCCTTAGATTCCAGATTGTATCTTGGCCAAATATTGTCCTATCCTAACAAACCATGCATCAATGGAAAGCTTATTTATTCAACTTTCAATTATTATTATTATTATTATTATTATTATTTATTTATTTTATATATATTTATATATATATATTTTTTTTGTAAATTGACCCTTATGGCTGGTTTGTGGTCCAGGGTCACAAATGATGGATTCTGAAGCCTAAATACAGTCACCTGATGTAGAAAACTATTTTAGTAAAAAACAAGACAAAAATACTTTTTAGAAAGTCATTTCTTGCAGTGTCTAATGAAAAATATGGATTTAAATGCACCACAAGTATCAATGTCTGTCTTGGAGCTCATAAAAAGCTCCAAAAAACGACAACAACAACAACAACAAAAAACTGATATTTACTATATTAACATTTCAGAAAAGTAAAAACTGTAATTGTAAATCACAACTTTTTATTTCTGAAATGAGTATTTCTTATAAAAAATAATTTAATTCTTTTTGCTTAATAAAATAAATGCACACTTTTTATTATTTTATTTTATATATTTAAAAAAATGAATAAGAAAAGTATATTTTTGGGGCTTTATTTGTGTGTGTGCAAAGAGCAGATTAGTCCGCCAGCTTAAACAGAAGAAAACAAAGCCTCAAAAGAAAAAGCAATATAAAAGGATTGACCGCTGTGTCACACTTCAGACTCGGTTCTGATTAATTAGCTGATAATATTGTGAGATTTTTAGAATCAGTCACACTGGTTTGCTGACACATCCTTTCTGTGCTTAATTAATCACTATGCTAATGTTCTGCACAGTTTACCTAGTCACACTCTTTATTTACTCACATATTTTTTATGTTAATTAAAAGAAGCACCTGATATCTTCACACATGACCTTTGAAATTCCGGCGTGACGCTTTGGTCAGTCAGATGAGGTCAAATGTCTCGTGTCTTGCGCCGTTATCTGAGGCCGTCGTTATCAAACAGCATGTGTTAATAGATAGCATTGAGCAGCACAGGCTATTTAATTACTGCATATTCATATAGCAATTATAAATGTGGGCGGCAGCAGCCTGCAGTGTTTACGGAGTGACTTTACTGAGATAAATACTGTCTGCATCTTTTAATGAGTGAGCGTTCAACCATAAACAAAGACTAAAGTACAAGGAAAATTACTGTGATCGAGACACTAATTTTACTGGCCTTTTACCTTTATGTTTAGGAAAGAAGATATCTGGACGTGAACCTGAAACACATAGAGTGCTGTATGATGACATTTTTTTTTGGCCAAAACCTGGAAACCAGTTGCATTTTAGCACTTCTGGTTTCATCATGTTTTTTTTTTTTTTTCATGTTTTATTATATGATATAAAATACATCAGTAATTCCTGCATGTGTTGTTAAAACTTTTACTTCACTGCATGAAATAAAATATTTCTGTTTTGTTTTTCAGTAAAATATCTAAACATTCTTGAAACAATATACATTTGAGAAGTTTTAGGATTTTTAAAGTTTTTTGACTTAATGATTATAATATAATATAATATAATCAATACTTGTTCAATACTTGAGACATTAAGAGTTTTTTGTATCATAAACTAAAATGTAATCATTAATAATAGCAATAATAATAAAAGAAATCACTAAAATGCAATCAATTAATTATTATTATTATTATAAATATGTATATACTTACCTTAAAGAGTCGGTTGCAAACAAATCAAATATTTAAAAAAACTGATTCTTTTACCCGTTTCAATAAGTTTGCTTCCTGCTGTTGTTTCTGATGGCATTTCTTCTGTCAATGTCAGATGGCATGAGCAATACAACAACGCAAACCTCGGTTTCAGGGAAAGCCAGTGATTCTTTTTTTTTTCCCTCTGGTTTTTGTAGGAAAGACGTTCGATTTACAGTTTTAATAAAAGCACCGTATTTCCTTCAAGCTCTTGTATTTATAGAGCGCTGAATTATGCCAGCAAACATTACCCCAGTGAGACTGGAGTTATGGGAACATCAGCCACATCACACATGATGGATCTGTCCTCTGAAATACGGCCCCAGGGCCCGTCCGGATGCGGCCCCACAATGTGGATTAACTATCTGTCGGCGCGAGAGAGAAGAAGATGGAGGGTTGAGAGGTAGAGTCGAAGAGAGAAACATTTCATATTCTCCTATCAGTCAGCAGGTATTTCTGGCCCGCAACAAATCTTCAATCACAATAAAAGCTCGTCGCAGGTCTTCAAAAACATTCACCTCAGTGTCAAACGCCACCCCTGCCAGACTGAACCCTTGACTCAAACCCAGTCGAAGACAGAATTCTTCCCAGATTTACATTCAGCTCAGGAAATCCGGATTTGCAGCAAAATACGAAATACTCAGTATTGCAAAAAGCAACAATATAGTATGTCATTATAACAAGTATGTGTTTTCTTATTGCAATTCTATGTGCAATGCATATTGCATGTTTCTGAAGCAGTATACCATGCATATACCATGCGATAAGCATTCAATACTAATGTTACGCATGCATATACAGCATTTTCAAACATTCAGACATACTCGTATCATCAACAGAACAATTAATTCAACATTTTGAGTTTTAGTCAAATACAGCACATTTGTTATGATGGCTCTCTGTGCATTGATTTACTCACTCATGCAGTTTGTGTTGATAATTAATATTTGTAAAAACGCTCATGTTTAATCCTGTGTCACTGGATAAATAGATTTTATCATTCATGCCACTAGACAAAAATTATATTCATTAGATTCAAACTTTTGATTAAAAATCATGACAAAATGCCAGATGTTTGCTACAGAATGATTTCTCAAATCATGTATTTTTTTCACTCAAATTACCTATTTTCACTTAAAAGACATGAAAATAAAATTAATTATTTATAAAAATATATATCATAATGAAATAAAAATACAACATTGACTAAAATGACTCAAATGTAATCAATTAAATTACTATTAGTTAATTAATATTTATCATCATTATTTTTAATAATTATTGTTGTTAATTAATATCTTTTATATTTACTTTGTATTACTATTATTGTTGTTGTTGTTGTCATTAATTTATTTGTATGTATAACACTTACCTAAATGACCTGGTTAGTTTATTTACATGTTGTTTCATAATTAAAATGTTGTGAAAATGATTAATGTTTTCTTTTGATTAAATTTACACAGAACAATGTGTTTGAACAAAAAAAAAAAAAAAAATACACTGGTTTCACATGAAAAGACTATAAACTTATAAACTTTATATAAACTAAAGCATTTTTTCATTCATATTACGTCTTTTCACTTAACACAATACGAAATATATATATATATATTTCTATCATACTAAAATAAAAACATACAACATTGACTAAAATGACTAAAATGTAATCATTTTCTCCTTTCCTCCTTTCATTATTTAAATGTTATGAAAATAATCAATGTTGTTTTCTTTTGATTATATTTACACCGAATAAACCGCACTGGTTTCATTTGAAAAGACTGTAAAATGGATTTTATTTTGAATAGTGTCTGCATATCAAAATTGTTCAAATATATATGTTTGTTTATTTGCAAAATAGAATATTACTTTGCATTTTGAGTCATATTACATTTTGGGAGCCCTTGCCCACACGCATCTTAAGTCAGGCGCTGATGTTTTTTGGCGACGGTAAAATTTGTATTCCGTCCTTTGTTTTGATGTCGCGCCTCTTTATCCATATTTCTCTCGGTGCGCTTTATCCATATTCCTGGCATGCGACGGGCCGTGTCAGTCACAACTTGAAATATGAGAGTTCATCCTCCACACAGATTAAATGTCATCAGCACATTCAAAACTTGCAAATCCCTCCTTCCGTCTAGAGCGAAAGAGTGGAGGAAAGGACTCCTCCTTTCTGATTAAAGTGCATGTCCAAGTGTGTTTATGTTCCTACATTGGAGTCTCATTACAATGCATTCAGTCGCTGGTCAAAATAACCTCTTCTAGCCCCTTAATCCTGCGTGTAGCTAATGAGAGCTATGCTGGCCTCTTATCACAGCGACAACAAGTCACTGAGATACCTATTTCCACTAATACACCAGCTCTCCAAATGATTGAAAAATTATAATCGCCACTGCCGGTGTTTGCTTCCTCAAGGTTCATTTCAGATGCTTGGTCAAGTGTAAAATGAAAGATAAGGGGAGAGAGAGGGATGCGTAAGTGCTGGCAGTTCGTAAACAAGAAAGAAAATGACTATCCAAGTACACGCTTGCTGTCCACCCCATCATCAGCACAACCTAAATTGCCACTGCAGGAAGGGTATATAAGGTGAGGAGGGAGAATATCTGAATTCGATTTCCTATAATGCGTGCATGTTACTGTTTGGATGGTTTTTGAAAAATTGCTCTAAATAAAACAGGCAACTGAGAGTGTAATCGAGTAAAATTATAGTTATACAATAGGCCTATAGCAATACAATACAATACAATACAATATTGGCCTATAGCATTATAGCTATACTACAGTACTGACCTACCAATAAAATGCATGTAAATTGTTTATGAAGGAAACTGTGTTTTAATGTCACACTTTTAGATTTTGATTTAGGAGGATGCTGACAACAATCAAAACCCTAACCCATGCTGTGCATGATTAAATATACTCTAAAATAATATACTCTTCACACATCCACACAAATAAATCAAATCAAAAAGTAAAAAGTAAAAAAATGTAAATAAAAATTTTATTTTACTAACTTCAATAAAAAATAATATAAACTAAATAAATAAATATTTTAAATAAATATTATTTATAAATCCCCATATGCCAATGAAAATTACCGTATACCAATCTGAAAATCACTTTTATAATAATATTTCAGTTTTTATGTTCTGTGCTCTTTCAATCAGCCGTTTAGGATCAAAACCAGAGACGTGAGATTCGCGAATGAATCACTTTTTTGATCCAAACGATCAAACGGGTTTGCAAAAGGTCTGAAACTGTTCGCGATTCAATTTGATTCATTCGGACCGTTCACTCATGCACTGAATCCTTTGTAGCGGTTTCTCACACTGAAATAGTGACGGGATATTTTATAAGACTCTGGATGAGGTAGATATTTACCTAAACCATTGTGGAAAACAAAACATGCAAATGTCTTCAATCATTTGTTAACGACGAAGGAGCTCTATTGCGGGTACAGCCAGTGTTGGGATGAGTTACTTTTAAAAGTAATGCATTACAATGTTGCGTTACCTAAAAAAAATAATCTGATTATGTAACTCACATTACTTGTAATGTGTTACCCCCAACACTGGGTACAGCTTGTGAACGACAGGTAAAGACAGTATATATGCAATTATATCTAAATTATTTCAGTAGACAAAATTCTACAAAGCAGTTTCGAATGTTTTGAACTCTGAAAATTGCATGCATTTCTAGGAGCTTCATACAGTGTATGCCATTGTATGTGAATCACGTCAGTAGCGTCTTTTTGAGAGAGTCATTGAGTCATTCAGTGAAACAATCCACTCAAAAACGATTCCTTCAAAAAACAAGACCAATTAATTCAAGACAGATTTGTTCAAAAACGATTCCTTCAGAGATATGGCACAAGTCTTGGGTGAGTCATCGAATCATTCAGTGAAGCGATTCGTTCAAAAAAGCTTTCTTCAAAAACCTAAGGACCTACGGTCTTTACTGAATCATTTATTCAACCCATTCATAGGTCTGGCATACTTAAAAGATGTACATTAAATATTTTGAGTTTTATGATGTAAATTTGATCTACATATTTCCACACACATGAGCACATTTTGATTTATATACGTCATATTTTTTTTGTACTGCATTATTTGTCAGAAGCTAATATTATATTCGTTAATAAGAATTCTGAACTCTAAATTTCAAACTCTATATTCAAAAAAATGATTCTCACTTAAATTCTCACACCCTAAAAAAGTTTTATTTCAAAATAACAAAGAGACCATTATTATAGTGAGAAAATTAGTTTTGCTCCTCTTTCCTTCATTCAGCAGTATCTCAGGGGAGCCACATATATCTTTCTTCCCTTGTTTTCATTTTCAATTAATTTACTGAATTTATTTTCATCTCAGGGTCTTATTTAGTCACCAAAAAAAAAAAAAAAGTCTCCTGTGTGCAGTGACTCTTGTGTGATGTTTGCAGAAGTGATTTATTCCAAGGTCTCACTACTTGGTCGAATTCACTATCAGACCAACTGCATTGGGTTTGGAGTTTTTTAGTCACAGTTTGTCCTTCACGTCTCCGTAATACAATCAGCAATAATCCAAGACTAAACAATACCAACGCTGCAGTGAATGAAGCGTGAATACTAAGGATCTCAACATTCAACGCACAAGAAAACAGACTGTAGGCCTTATAGCGTTTTGAATCTGGAGTTTCAAAGTAATCTAACATGACCTTACTTCTATCAAAAGATCATAACAAGACTTACCCACATTTTCCTGCAGCTCCAAAGTAATTAGTCCCACGCTTGGAATCAAAAGAGACATGGATTTGACTTTTGTCAGTCTTTAACAAGACTAAAAAGTTCCATCTCAAACCCTAAATCTACATTATTTAACACTCCACGGTATTTAATGGTCCCTGCCTATGGCTGAGACACTGGGATCGGCTCCAGCATTCTCATGCTTCCAAGCGGCTTTGGAAAATAGATGGATGGATTGATGGAATATTTAATGAATGCATCTTTACCTTTAAAAAGTGCCTACTTCAGGATCTGCTTCGAGCTCCACCAAAGGCATATATATAATGCAAGCAGGGTGAGTTCACTGCACAAGATTAATATTCTGTGTGTCAGTGTGATCATACTATTTGCACAGTTTATGAACTTGAAAAATCCATCAAACCTGAAGCAGCAATTATCTCAGCAGTATGTCCTCGCTCTAAACTAACTGCCCTCTGTCATGAACAGCGATCAATACGGTATTCTAAAGTGGGCACGCATCCTAAACGAAAGACTTATGGATAGAGCAGACTCAGAATCACACTGGAGTGCTGCTGCAATCGGCTGTGGCGCAATACACAACAAAATACAGGGCTTCTTATACTGAATTCATTTTAAAAGTATAGAAGGTTTGCACTTACGTCACGATTTGGTCGGTTACCCGGATGCGCGGCCATATTGCCGATACTCAGATGTAAACAACAGCATGGATTGCACAGATTATACTGCTAAATCACATAGAAAAGGACTTAGTAAGCAGGAAAGGGCACAATATTTTGACCAACTAAAGTTGATAGGTGGTAAAGATAGCAATGAGCAGTATTAATTAAAATATTAGCCTAGTATTTCACCTACCTGACCGGAAATGATAAGAACAAACACCAATGTTGTTAAGACTCTTGCCCTGAAAATCCTAGTTCAGTTTGTTCCGTTTGTTCCTCAGACAGTTTTTTTGCACTCTTCTCCTTGATTTGTTATAACTTTTGGCAGTCTATAGTACTCCAAATGTTTTTCCTGGCTCCAACCAATTAGTACAGACCAAAACATGACAATAATTGACCATTTTCAGCAAAATATGTTTCGATCTGTTCAGTAGCATTGTTTACATTCAGTGCCACCAGTATGGCTGCTTAATGATGCGTCATGAAAACACTCTATTGGTTAAATTAAAAAATGCATAAGAATAAATAAAGTATCTTTGAAGTCACTTAAAAAATAGCCTTTTTGCACACTCCTGGAACAGAAAGAAGATATTTTGAAGAATGTTGGTAACCAAACAAATTATGGTACTGTAGCCAATGACTTCAATTGTATTTTCCAGTGGGGATCATTATGTCTTCTTTCAAAATATCTTCTTTTAAGTTCCACAGAGAATAGAATCTCCTACAGAATTTTCATTTTTGGGTGAACTATACCTTTAAGTCACAGAGATAAGTCTATTAAAAGCTGCTTTTTAAAGTACTCAATCAGCTGACATAGCTTAGAACTATATATTAACGTTTCTATTTACAAATATTTTATAATATGTTTAATAGTCTTTTTTTTATATTTACAAATGACAACAGACATGAGTTTGAATGCTGAATAAGTTGCTTTTGCTGCGTCTCTGTCGCTTAGTATGCGGCCCCTTTAAATTTCAAACACTACGTCACTGTAACTCGGTTTTCAAAAAGTGGGAAGAAATGCGCCATGTAAAGCATGAGAATGCGTTCATTTCATGTCAAAATATGCTACTTATTTTAAAAATATGCAACAACACTTACCATAAGCCTGTAGCAGATCACAGTGTTTTCCTGCAGCACTTTCCAGCGGCGGCGCGATCGCTGCACGTAAAAAACAAACCAACAGCGCGAGATTCACGAACAAATGACTCATATGAATCGGTGCTTTCAAAGACTCGTTCAAAAAGATTCACGATCTCAGGAGTCACCGTTTTGAATCAATCCAAAGAATCTTTTACCAATAAATAAATAGATAAAAATCAGTAAAGTGTATTGGGTGTAATTATAGCTGACTGTAGTTGCGTTTAAATGAATGCATTTTATTGTAAATCAGGTGTTTGTCAGCTATGAAAAACAAAATCAGTAAAATTATTTAAAATGAAGTAGATGGCGTATATTTACATTTAAAGAATGCAGCAGTTTATTAAGTATTAAGAGGATGCTTCAGTTGCACTGATCTAAAAGTTTTTTGGGAGTCAATGTATACAGTAGAATCAGAATAGAATTCCAAAGCAATGTGATAAAATAGAGGAAAAGCTCAAGAAAACTTCAATTTCTTGATCTAAAATTGTCCAAAAAAAAAAACCTAAGTCAGTGACATGCTTATACAGACGTTCTTAGTGTCTGTTGTGAGACCTTGGCAGCAAGCTTTGGGTTCTATTAATCAAATTATCATCACATCTATTTTTAACTCTAATGTAAATGTGGTTTTTCTGAAAAAGCTCCGGCGCATCCGAGCACGACTAATAGGCAGGATACGAGAAAGTTGCCTTCCGAGACACATTGGTGAACACCCTCTAATGACCATTATTTATTTTAGCTGTCTTCCCCTTCCGAGATACTAATCTTACTCTCATCCATTCAACATGGGGATGCCATTAGGAAAGGGAGAGGGGGTAATTACTATGTCTTGTTAATTGTGAATATAATGGCAATTAATAATGTGCTTGGATACAAGTGGGGACAAAAGCAGCTTTATTTAAGGGGACGTTTGACACAAAGCTGTGTAATTGTGCAGGTTGGTTTTAATTACGTACTTTTATCAGCTTAAAAACTGTAATGAAATGTTTTGCCCAACACAGATGTGATATGTTAAATGAATATCTCCATTGTGCAAGACAGTAGGTAAACATAGCTATAAGGAGTGCCTCAAAATTAGCAAATGATAGATTAAATGTCAACTGCGGATAGTTCACGGGAGCAAAAAGCTATTTCATACAGACTTGAAATCACAAGGACATGTATGCAATAAAACTGCACATGAAAAAATGTTGCTAATATGAGAGGCAGAAAAGGCTAATGAGACATGGACTGAGTTGTCGTAATCACCCACGCTCATAATTACCTGCCGTCTTACGGGTAGGTTATTGATTTCACATAGTGAATCCACTCGGCTGTGGTCAAATGTCAATGTTGGCCATTCAACTTGCAGTCTCACTCCAGTGATACTTAATCTATATTAGCAGTTCATGGGTTTGCTAGTGATCCCAAGTGAGATTCCCAGTGTGAATGCTTTTAACTTTCTCTCAGAAAGCATGAATGTAACTACATAGTAAGGTTTGTAAACAGACTTTCATGTTAGCTTAGCCTAGTCTAAATGTGTAAAATTTAGTTGTAAGTTGCTGTAAGTTTAAAGAATTTACAGTAAGGCTAAAATAGATTTAAGGCTTGATGTTTCAAGGTTTTAAAGCCATGCTATTTCTAAGACATACAGACAGATAGACAGATAGATAGACAGACAGATGATAGATAGATAGATAGATAGATAGATAGATAGATAGATAGATAGATAGATAGCATTCATGGAAGTTACATTCATGTTCTACCAAGTGTTACTAGCACGCTTTTAGCATTTTCTGCTATGTAGTTAAATCTGTTAACACATTTCTAGCATGTTGTAGCTTGTTGTTGACATGTTATTACAAGTTTTTAACATGGTCAAGCATGTAGGTAAGTGTTAATAGCATGTTTAGCATGTTTCTAGAGGTGGCTAGCATGCTTTAATGTGTTGGTAATATTAGGATGAGGATGTTGCATGGGTTTACCATGTTGTTAGCATATTTTGGGATTTTGCTAGCATATTTAGCTAACATGTTTAACATCTTGTTAACACTGGAATGTTGCATGATTTAATATTTTGTTAACATGCTTTAGAAATATTGCTATCAATATTGCTATTGCTAGCAGTTTTAACACATTCATTAATGTGCTAGTGTGTTTTATGTTGCTAGCATGTATTAGCAAATTGGTAAATGTTTTACCTTGTTTTGTAGAAGTTGCTAACATCTTGCTGGAATGTTTTAGCACATTTCTAGCATGTTTAA
>JAHKKF010502208.1:0-17396 GCA_019740295.1 Labeo calbasu
TTTCAGTTTTTCTTTTTTAATAAATCTGCAAAAATGTCAACAATTCTGTGTTTTTCTGTCAATGTGGGGTGCTGTGTGTACATTAATGAGAAAAAAAAAATTAGCAAATGGCTGCAATATAACAAAGAGTGAAAAATTTAAAGGGGTCTGAATACTTTCCGTACCCACTGTAGATCGTTAAAAATAATTTATATGCATTTTTTACCCTTTTTTTATTTGAATTATGATGTGTTATATCGTTAATGACAATTTTGCAGTAATTGTAATTACATACACTATCAGTCAAAAGCTTTTAAGATCTTTTGTGTTTTTTTTAAAAAGTCTCTTCTGCTCGCCAAGCCTGTATTTATTTGATCCAATTTACAGCAAAAACAGTAATTTTGTGAAGTATTTAAAATAGTATTACTATTTAAAATGACTGCTTTCTATTTAAATATATTTTAAAATATAATTTATTCCTGTGATCAAATCATTCTAATATGCTGATTTGCTGGTCAAAAGATTAACATTTATCTGAAACAGAAAGCGTTTGTACACTATACCATTCAACAATGCAAATTACTTAAACATTTTAAAAATTCTTAAAGTAAAAAATTATAGAAATGTATACTTTTATTTAGCAAAGATGCTTAAAATTGATCAAAAGTGATAATAAAGACATTTATAATGTTACAACAGATTTCTATATCAGATAAATGCTGTTCCGAATAAATATTCTGAACTTTCTATTCATCAAAGAAACCTTAAAAAAATTCTACTCATCTGTTTTCAGCATAATAATAATAATAATAAAGTTTTTTTGAGCAGCAAATCAGAATATTAGAATGATTTCTGGTGGATCATGTGACTGGAGTAATGATGCTAAAAAATCAGCTTTGAAATCACAGGAATAAATGACATTTTAAAATATATTTGAATAGAAAAGTTATTTTAAATAGTAAAAATGTTTCAAAATTTTCCTGTTTTTGCTGTACTTTGGATTAAATACATGCAGGCTTAGTGAGCGGAAGAGACTTCTTTTAAAAAAAAACAAACAAAAAAAAAAAACATTAAAAATCTTTGACTCATAGTATGTATTTATATATAAAGAAAAAATATTGTTCAAGTTTAATAAAAACTTGAGTGTCAGCTTAAACTTTTTTTTCCTGTATAAAACAATTTTATTCTATCACAATTACCCTCTATTTGAATACACAACAGTAATAAGCATATTTATTTATTTAACACATTTTATACACATTGTTTACAAAGTGCTTTGCAGAGTGAATATGCATATGCGAACACACATGCACACATTTAGATATATAAATTTTAGATTAGTTTTCCCTTCCTCCAGGATTGTCTTCTCTTCCTCTAAGCTATTCGTTATGGGCACAGTCGTCTATTTATACTTTGCTCTTTAATAATTAAGAAGAGATGAATCCTTTCGAAGAGTCTATTTTCAAGCCAATGCTCACTGTAAAAAACGAGGTGTTAGCAGAACTTAATTAAGCAAATGTCTCGACCGAACTTGAAATGTCAAGCAGCCTTGAAAATGTCAAGTCTATTGTAACAAATAATTAACTTTTAGGCACCATTTAACTTTAGTTCTATGCAAATTGTTCTCTGTATTTAATATTATGTGCACAATCTCATATGTTATCAACTTTACAGTTCATATATATATATACACACAGACCAGGGCAAGGAAGAGAATTTTGCAACCGCATCATGTGAAATATTTTTGTATTTTTTCCGTATCTAAATAGCTCAGGAGTCAGGAAGGTAGCAGATGCTGTGTAAAATCTGACGGGATGGTACAAGTTGCCAGAGAAAGAGCGCAGGGATGACTTCAGAGAGAATAAATTACAGTCAAAGTGTCTTATTTCAGTCATCTGCTGGAGCTTAACTTTCATATCAGAGGAGAGAGTGCTCTGCCCTTGCAGATCTAAGCCTGTTTTGATGGTGGCAGTTTATTAATATCAGGAGCGACATTTGCTGAGATACATCCTGAATCTAATTTATAGCACCTGGATAAAACAGAGGTACAGGTCAGTGCCTTTGCCCTGGTCATTTGATTTTTTTTTCTTTTCTATTTTTAACATCAACCTGGATGAACTCAGACAAAGGAATATAATAGATTTTTTTATATATTTTATATATTAATGATTATTTTTTGGTTATTTTTGTATATATTTTTGGTCATAAGTTTACATACACCTTGTAGAATCTGCAAAATGTTAATTATTTATCAAAAAAAACATACAAAATGCATGTTATTTTTTATGTAGTGCTGACCTGAATAAGGTATGTCACATAAAAGACATTTACATGTAGTTCACAAGTGAAAATAATAGTTGAATTTATAAAAATGACCCGGTTCAAAAGTTTAATTGATTTTGATTTTTAATACTGTGTTGTTACCAGAATAATCTACAGCTGTTTTTCTTTTCTTTTTTTGGTTTTTTGTTTAGTGATAGTTGTTCATGAGTCCATTGTTTGTCCTGAACAGTTAAACTGCCTGCTGTTCTTCAAAAAAAATCCTTCAGGTCCCACAAATTCTTTGGTTTTTCAGCATTTTTGTGTATTTGAACCTGTTCCAAGAAGGACTGTGATTTTGAGATCCATCTTTTCACACTGAGGACAACTGAGTGACTCATATGCAACTATTACAGAAGGTTCAAACGCTCACTGATGCGTCAGAAGGAAAAATGATGCATTAAGAGCCGGGGGTTGAAAACTTTTAAACAGAATGAGGATGTGTACATTTTTCTTATTTTGCCTAAATATCATATCTTTTTCCATTTAGTACTGCCCTTAAGAAGCTACAGAAGATACCTGCATGTTTCCCAGAAGAAAAAAATAAGTTAAATTTACCCTGAACTTCGAGTTTTCACCCCCCGGCTCTTTAAACTTTTTTTTATATATATTTAAATATTTAATAAAAAAAAAAACAAAGTGATCTTATGTGCTTATTTTTGTTCTTAAAGAGTGAAAAATATATATATATTGTTAAACATGTAAGAGACATTAAAATCCCCAAAATAATATGAATTTATACATGTATATTTATTGTTCCATCAGACGTTGCAAATGTCACCACTGTGCACATCTTCATACAGAACACTATTAAAGACAATAATATCAACATCCAGTGCTCACACTGAGGGTAGGCAGAGATGTATAAAGCACACTGAATAAACAGACTCTCAAATAAAAATAAGGAAAACAGCATTCAAAGACATCTGAAACTTCATTAAATGAAAATAAATTCTGAAACATAGAAAAGTGATTGTCATAAACAGCAAAACATCAAATGTTCAGCAGTGGGTATTTCAGAAACCCTGCACTGAGAATACCCTACATCAATGCTTCATCTCTCCAACTGCACTAAATCTGCATTTCGGTCGGAATAAATGATTCTTCTGATGAAAAGACCAGAGTGCACTAATGCAAACGAGACGAACATAAAGCAAGCCTCATGCACGCATTTGTCACTTGGGCACAAAGCACTTTTTGTGAAGCACTATTTCAAAGTCAGGAGTAATTTTAAAATAAAAACAAAATCCATTTTATTTAGGAAAAAAAAACTGGGCCTAACATTAGCTAGTGATCGATAGCATTTTACCTCCAAATAGTGTGATTCTGTCAGTAAGCGAACTAAGTTCACCAGTGGTCAGTAAAATTTGAAAAGTATACAGCAAACAGCCTTATTTTTATCATGTCAGCTATAGAGATTATAATAATAAAAGTGTGTTTATTAAGACACGGTTTGCATAGAAAATTAGGTGCTGATCAGGATGAAGAAGAAATATATTGTAGTATTTTCAGTTAGGTTAATCAAACTGTAAGGTTGCGACCCCTACAAATATCGTCAGTCTTTTACTACTTGATTTGAGATTGGAGATACGATATCTTTCTCTCTCTTTCAAAAACAAACAAACAAAAAATTGATTTAAAGAAATATACTGTATATATTAAGAATTTTCTTTTGGTCTTTCTCCTTTTCAAGTACTGATAAAAAGCTCAGCAATAAATAATAATTATGAGTTGCCCTGTCAGTCAAGAAACAAGCTTAGAAACGCCAACTTAGAAACGATAAAACGAGCATTATTCATCGACGTGCTCACAAACTCACACTTCTTATGTGTTGTTTGAGGAACTCCTCTGAAATGTCTGCGGTTCTTTGCCTCATTGTTTTTTTAACATTCTCCATCCCGTCTCTCTCCCCTTCTTCCCCTGAGAGACTGACGTCACTGCTGAGGCGGCCCAGGTGTTCGACCGAGTCACACTTTTCAAGATCAGAGATGATGGTCTGGAGGCTGATGATGGAAAGAGAGTCTGACCCCGAATGGGTCACCTCTGCTCTTCCCATGTCCACCCACCTGGAGTTTTGATGCATCTCCACCCACTCTCTGGTATTAGCCACGCCCTCTTTTCTATCCACCCAATCGTTTGGTCTCGGGTAGCCTCCGCAGGCTGCGCCTTCTGTACCTGCGTTGTTGACTGTCTCTGCTCCTACGGGAGGGCTCCGCCCACCGCATGTTTTGATTGGTCCGTTCTTTGTTTGGTCCTGCTCCCTCTGGGCGTGGATCTCCTCGCTGATTTGCTCCAGGTGGCGCAGGGTGCTGGAGTAGTTTAACTTGGCTTTGGAAATACGCTCCTCTAATTGTAAAATTCTTGACTTGTGTTCCTGCAAAAACATATTTTGAACATATTCAGCTCATACGTTTTAACTGTAAATGAAAATCTTAAAGGGACAGTTCATCCAAAAAATAATAATTTAGTCATCATTTACTCTTCTTCATATATTGGGCTGTGGTAGAAGGCAATATTTTTAGTAAATATTTAAAACTTTTTTGGGGGGTTTTTTAATAATCTGTTCCTTTAAAAAAAGCTGTTTTAGGGATTCAGAAGATTTGGAATATAGCACTAACAGGGCTCGACAATAAGGAGTGCCCGATGGCCCGGGGCCAGCATGAAAGACGCTCGGGGCAGTTGACGAATACGTCAGTGGCCCCATCGTCACGAAAGTTTATCAATTGCACGTGTTTTTAACCTTGATAATTTAACATTTTAAGCAATCACAGAGTGACGCGTCTCTGCCGGACAAATAGCCTACAAAAGTATTAGCTTTGTACCGTTAGCTTTGATCAATGATCAATACATACTTAATTTATACAGTGGAGACACATGCACTGATCGACCGGACATATTTCAACCTATCTCTTGTTCTGGGCTTGCACACGAACTGCATGCAATCTTCTTTCAAAATGTCTTGTGTGTGGAAATATTACGAACTCTTTAGAAATCCGTTAACAGAGGCCAGAGACGCTAAAGACGAACGCAAAGAGAAAAAAATACTGTAGCAGGCAGACCAAAATCACGGTGCACAATGCGCGAAATATTGGAAATATTATCCTAAATATTGAAACTGTGTTTTATGTGAATGTATCTATCTGTGAGGGGAACTGACTGTTTACATGGCGTTTTCTTTTCATTTGCCCATGTATGATGTATTTAAAGTGGCGTTCATACGGACGGCTCTGCTTTGTTTACAGCGGTAACCATAGAAACGTAATATCGCTCTCATTCCATAAGCGTCACCTGCTGGATAAGACTGAGGCTGCGTCCGAAAGCTCTAAAATGCTGTCTTCGGAGGCAGCATTCCAAGGCAGCAAGGCATCAAGGCACGTCCGAATTCTAATTCTGCTTTACTTCCTGTCTCCGGAGGTACCTTCTTCTGTTGGAATTTTGAAGGCAGCATAGATGTATCGCATTTATATATAACTGTATAAGATCGTTTTTCTACAAAATCTACAACTTAACTGTTAGGTAACCTAGCAACGGCGTCACGTTCTGCTGCCTCTGAAGTCTGTCCGAAACTGTTTCTAGAGTTTCCTTCGCAGCCTTCGAAGTCACTGCCTGAAAAGGCAGCGAGGCAGCAAGTCAGCTGACTAGGCTTTTGGACGCAGCCTGAGTTTGCGTTCTTTCTGCTGTTTTTCCCAAAAGCATCTTTTCATTTTTAATAAAATATTAATAATAATTAACATTTTTTGAACAAACAAATAATGTTTGGACTTAGGCTAGTAGGTTTAGGTGTGGTATCGAAATTGGAATTGAGAATTGTACAGTTTTATTTGGTATGTAAAATTTTGGTGTCATATAAGCTTATTTATTAAAATAAAAGATAACATGAGTCAAAAACAATGATATCAGCAACTATTTAATTTTTTTTGTGGTAGGGCCAGTAGAAAAAATCCTTAGCGTTGAGCCCTGACTAAAGTTATATGGATTATTTTTACGGTACTTCAATGCTTTTTTGTCATTTTCTAGATTACAAGCAAATGTTTTAATGTCAAATACACAAATAAAAATTTAAATCATGTCTATAAAGAAAATTTCAAACAATTTATATTG
The DNA here is from genome assembly GCA_019740295.1 of Labeo calbasu. Lineage (NCBI taxonomy): Eukaryota > Metazoa > Chordata > Actinopteri > Cypriniformes > Cyprinidae > Labeo > Labeo calbasu. Next base: position 6,400 of record JAHKKF010502208.1, read on the forward strand.
AATTAATTGCCAGCTACAGCTCATTATATATCCAAAATAGCAATAATTACCAGAAAAATATGAGTTTTTGCATAATGTGAGACTTTTTTTTTATATATAAACAAACCCAAAGCACACTGAAACTATTGTTTTGAAATGTTTATGCTTTTCTACAAGTTTTTGATCAGTAAGATTTTTGTTTTGTCTCTTCTGCTCACCAAGCCTGCATTTATTCAATTCAAAGTACAGCAAAAAAAGGAAAACTTTAAAATATAAATAATATTTTAAATAAGCGTTTTCTATTTGAATATATTTTAAAATGTAATTTATTCCTGTGATTTCAAAGCTGAATTTTAGCATCATTACTCCACATGATCCTTCAGAAATCATTCTAATATTCTGATTTGCTGCTCAAAAAACATTTATTATTATTATTATTATTATTATGTTGAAAACAGTTGAGTATACATTTTTCATGTTTCTCTGATGAATAGAAAGTTCAAAAGAACAGCATTTATTTGAAATAGGAATCTTTTGTAACATTATAAATGTCTTTATCATCACTTTTGATCAATTTAAAGCATCCTTGCTAAATAAAAGTATTAATTTCTATAATTTCTCTAAAGTAAAGCTCTTTATTTAATGCAATCAGTCCTTTGATGTGTAATAATCACATTAGGCAAAATCACAATTTGTTTTACTGTCCCAAATTTAAGAACTCTTAAAAGGATAATTAAGATTTTTTATTTAAAACATTTATGGCATTACATTTGATCAAAATGAACTTAACCCATAACTGTCACTGTCGAACCAATGGGACACCTAAGTTTACTTCACCATATTACAAATAAATCCTAATCTAGTCATGACAAACTATACATTGCTGGAAAGGTCTAAGACTCTAAGACACTAAGTAGATATTTTACCACATTTTTGTCTTACAAATTATGTAGGAAAAGTAATAGATTAATATACGTCAAAAGTGCAAAATCTACATCATAACATGAGTTCTGACCTTTGTCAAAAAAGACTGTCTTCATTGCCTTTTTCCCTATCACGCTTTAGAAATCATAAGAAATTATATATCAGTTCAAAACTAAAAATCTCTAAATTCATCCTTTAAAAGGCATTTTAAAATCAGACATTGTATTACCAAGGAAAATGTACATTAAAATCATATTACAAAATATTTTCATTCATGAATTTTAAAAATTTAAGTCAAGTCAAGTTGAGCTTTATTGTCATTCTGCTACATGGAACGAGATATTGTGTCTCACAGGACCACGGTGCTACATACTAGTTAAGCATAATATAAACATACAGCAGTACACGAATAAGAAAAGCAGTACACGAATAAGAAAAGCAGTACACGAATAAGAAAAACAGTACACGAATAAGAAAAGCAAAAGTCTGGAAAGTGCATTTTTATGTGGTAATATGGTTTTGGAATGACATGAGGGTGAGTAAATGATTACAGGACTTTCATTTCTGGTTTAATTATTACTTAAATTTCAGTAAGTGTCCATATATTTTTTTCCAACATACCTCTAGAATGTCATTGAACTGAGCCTTGAGCTCAAAGTAAGACTTGGACTTGATGATGGATCTCTTCAGTGATTTCTGCAGTTCCTGCACGCGGGCTTCGGCCTCCTGACACAGCTGGGTGACACGCATGTGCTCCCGTTCGCTCTTGACGCGCTCCTCCTCCGCCTCGTTCACCTGCACAGTTTCAAGTCATGCTTAGAGCAATGCTGTGTGTGTGTGTATGTGCAAATACTCAAGTGTGGATACACAAACAAAAAACTCTGTCCTAGTTGTACTAGCACATTCTATGGGTCACATGGGGGGTTAATAGTACATTTGCTACTGTAAATGTTTTCATGTACATAAAGGTCATACAGGCTTTTGTTTGCGCAGTATATACACATATATGTATATATTGTTCAGAGGTTTGGGGTCAATAAGACTCATTTTTTTGAAGGATATTAAAGGAGAAGTCCACTTCCAGAACAACAATGTGCAGATAATGTATAAATGTAACCCCTTGGCATCCAAGATGTTCATGTCTTTCTTTCTTTAGTCGTAAAGAAATCATGTTTTGTAAAAAAAAAAAAAAAAAAAAAAACAACATTTCAGGATTTTTCTCCATATAATGGACTGATATGGTGCCCCAAGTTTAAACTTTCAAAATGCAGTTTAAATGCGGCTTTAAACGATCCCAAATGCGGTTGTAAATGATCCCAGCCGAGGAAAAAGGGTCTTATCTAGCGAAAAGATCAGTTATTTTCATAAAAATAGTACAATTTATATACTTTTTAAATGTCAAATGCTTGTCTTGTCTTACTCTGCCTGAACTGTTTTTTTTCTGGTCAATGACAGTTAGGGTATGTCGAAAAAACTCCCATCTCATGTTTTCCCTTAACTTCAAAATCATCCTACATCAGTGTTTTAACTTTTTTTGTTAAGGGTGTTTGATCTTCTTTGCGTGTTCCCTTTGCAAAAGCTGGGTCAGATTTTCTGCAGCGATGAAGGATGATTTTGAAATGATTTTTAAAGTTGAGGGAGAAAATACGATTGGAGTTTTTCGAAATACCCTAACTGTCTTGAGTCAGAATACACAGAGTTCAGGCAGAGCAAGACAAGACGAGCGTTTGACATTAAAAAGTATATAAATTGTATTGTTTTTATGAAAATAACCGATCTTTTTGCTAAATAAGACCCTTCTTCCTTGGCTGGGATTGTTTACAACCGCATTTGGGATCATTTGAAGCTGCATTTAAACTGCATTTTTAAAAATGCAGTTTAAATCAGCTTCAAACGATCCCAAATCCTAAAATGTTTTCCTCAAAAAACATAATTTCTTTTATTCAGGATTTTTCTCCATATAGTGGATTTCAATGGTGGCCAATGGGTTGAAGGTCCAAACTGCAGTTTCAATACAGCTTCAAAGGGCTCTACACGATCCCAGCTGAGGAATAAGGGTCTTATCTAGCGAAAAGACCGGTCATTTTCTTAAAACAATAAAAAAAGTATATATTTTTTAACCACAAATGGTTGTCCTGCACCAGCCCGACCTCGCACATTACGTAATGATGTTGGAATGGTCACACGTGACAGGCGGAAGTACCAGCTCAGTGTTTAACAAAGTGAACGTGCAAAGAATTCATACATCCTTTACAAAAAAGGTTAAACAATGTCGGATGATTTTGAAGTTGGAGGAGAAAATGAGATTTTTCGCCCTTCCCTACCTTTTTAAAGCAAAGTACACAGACAAAGAAACTAACCGCATGTGATCTTTCCAACATGATTATGTAATGCAGGAAGACACAGAGCTAGTGCAAGGCAAGCATTTGCACTTAAAAAGCATTTAAATGCTAATTTTTTTAAGAAAACGACTGATCGTTTCACTAGATAAGACTCTTATTCCTCGGCTAGGATCATGCAGAGCCTTTTGAAGCTGCACTGAAACTGCAATATGGACCTTTAACCCATTGGCCACCATAGAGGTCCACTATATGGAGAAAAATCCTGGAATGTTTTCCTCATAAACCTTAATTTCTTTGCGACTAAAGAAAGAAAGACATCTTGGATGACATGGGGGTGAGTACATTATCAGGAAATTTTTCTTCTGTAAATCAATCTGCCGCATGATCCGGTCATGTAACGAAGTTCCAAGAAATCAAAGTTCAAAGTCAGAGACATTTAACTACTTGATATAACTTGATAAGATATGCCGGGGAGAAAATTGGCATACCTTTGAGGTAGCATGATTCAACATCTCTTGCCAGGTTGGATCCATCGTCTTGACTGCAGTGAGGCCTTGTTCAGCCACGTGGACCATCTCTCGAGCAGCCGAGTGCATAGACACCGCTCTCTCAAAGCTGAGTGCTGCTTTCTGGGTCTCCTGCTGGGCCTAAAATGGGAGAAACCAATCATAATTTTTTAAAGACGTCTACTTCCAAAACAAAGATTCACATATAATGTATGTTCATGTCTTTCTTTCTTAAGTCTTAAAGAAATTATGTTTTTTGAGGAAAACATTTCAGCATATTTCTCCATATAATGGACTGATATGGTGCCCCGATTTTGAACTTCCAAAATGCAGTTTAAATGCGGCTTCAAACGATACCAAACGCAGTTGTAAACGATCCCAGCTGAGGAAGAAGGGTCTTATCTAGTGTAACAATCGGTTATTTTCATAAAAATAATACAATTGATATACTTTTTAATGTCAAACGCTCGTCTTGTCTTACTCTGCTTGGACTGCTTTTTTCCGGTTCATGACAGTTAGGGTATGTCGAAAAACTCCCATCTCATGTTCTCCCTGAATTTCAAAATAGTCCTGTATCGCTGTTTTACCTTTTTTGTTAAGGGTGTTTGATCGTTGTATGTTCACTTTGCAAAGACTGGGTTGGCACTTCTGCAGCGATGTACGATGATTTTGAAATGATTTTTGGTGTTGAGGGAGAAAATACGATGGGAGTTTTTCAACATACCCTAACTGTCTTGAGGCAGAATACACAGAGTTCACGGAGAGCAAGGCAAGACGAGCGTTTGAGAATAAAAAGTATTTAAATTGTGCTTTTAATGAAAATAACCGATCGTTTTGCTAGATAAGACCCTTCTTCCTCGGCTGGGATAGTTTACAACCTCATTTGGGATCGTTTGAAGCCGCATTTAAACTGCATTTTGAAAGTTCAAAGTCGGGGCGCCGTAACAGTCCATTATATGGAGACAAATGCTGAAATGTTTTCCTCAAAAAACATAACTTCTTCACGACTGAAGAAAGAAAGAGATGAACATCTTGGATGACAAGGGGGTGAGCACATTATATGTGAATCTTTGTTTTGAAAGCAGACTTCTCCTTTAAGAGACAATAGGATTTGTGATAGTAGCCAGCCAAAATACTAACTAAATAAACTAAATAACGACATTACCTGTCTCAATTAATCACACAAATAATTGTAATAAATTATGACTGTTTTTACCTAATGTTAAATTAAGGATGAGTGTTCGCTCACCTCTTTTGCTTTTCTTCGGGCCTCATAGTATGGTCTGGCCTTCTCGATGCAGGACCCCAGTTCTGAACTTTTCGCTTTGAGTTTAAGCACAGATTCACTCATTATCCTCCTATGGCTGGACCGAACCTCCTGACAACAAAAACATAAATTACACATACCATTCACAGCAAGTTAATAATAATAAAATAAAGTGTGTAAATCATGTGTTATCTGGTTTGGAATCTGAGAGAGCGAAAGAATCATACAAGCCTTATCTTATCTGCTATATATAGGGTGGTGGTAAGGTTATTAAACTAAAATAAAATCTAAAACTAATTTAGTTTATCTTGTGCTGAAACTAAAATCAAATTAAAAATTAATCCAATTATACAGACATAAAAAATAACTAACTACAACTACAGTTACAACACATTACAAGTTGGGCTGGTAGCAAAATGATTGCAGGTTTGATACCTAAAACCTCAGATTATAGTCATGTACACTGAATTAAAAGTGTCTGTTAAATGACGACAACCTATAACTCACATAAACTCACATAACAGTCCCAAATGTTCTTGAGGTTATGAACTGTTTTATTAAAAGCATTCTGAACTTTCACATACTTGCAGTTCCAGTTCCATCTTGTTGATCTCCTCGCTGGCCTCATTTAGACGCTCCAGTTCCTCCTAGATAAAGAAACATAGCAGGTCATAGGCGCCTAATGGTAAATGATTTTGGCGGCTAACTTAAAGGTTGCAGGTCAAATCCAAATTAAGGGTGACCCAGAAACTGGAGAATTACTGAGCTTATAGCACATTTCATAAAAAAACATTTGGTGAAACTTTATCATAAGCAGCAGTATTATTACATATACACTACCAGTCAAAAGTTTTTGAACTGCAAGATTTTTAATGTTTTTAAAGAATTCTCTTCTGCTCACCTAGCCTGCATTTATTTGATCCAAAATACAGCAAAAACAGTAATATTGTGAAATATTTTTACTATTTAAAATAACTGCTTTCTATTTTAATATTATATTTATATATGAATTATAATATTATAGATATTTTAATATGAATAATTTTTATATATTAATATATACAATATTATATATATATATATATATATATATATATATATATTTTTTTTTTAATTCAATTTATTCCTGCAATCAAAGCTAAATTTTCAGCATCATTAGTCCCGTCTTCGGTGTCACATGATCCTTCAGAAATCATTCTAACATGTTGATTTGCTGTTTAAGAAACATTTATTATTATTATTATTATTATTATCATCAATATTTTGGGGAAAGAAATTATAGAAATTAATACTACTATTCAGCAAGAATGCTTTAAATGGAATTAAAAAAGGTGATGATAAAGACATTAGTAATGTTTCAAAAGATTTCTATTTCAGATAAATGCTGTTTTTCTTAATTTTCTATTTATCAAAGAAACCTGAAAATCTACTTTGCTGCTTTCCACATAATAATAAAAAATAACAAACGTGTTTTTTTTTTTTTTTTTTGAGAATGATTTCTGAAGGATCATTTAAAAAATTCAGCGTTGACATCACAGGAATAAATTACATTTTAAAATTATTCAAATAGAGCTTTGGATCAAATAAATGCTTGGTGAGCTGAAGTAAAAAAAAAAAAAAAAAACATTAAAAAAAATCTTATTGTTCAAAAACTTTTGACTGGTAGTGTATAATATTGCATATTATTAGAGTTGTATACAACAGAATATTATATAATATTATGCACTAATATAAATATATTATATAATATATAATAATATATAAAATTATTACACATCATTAAAATTTTACAGTAGAATATTATATAATATTGTGCACTGATTATATAAATATATTATAAATTATTACACTGATTAAGAATTTAGGCAAAGGGTGCTGAGTCTGCTGACATAAAAAAAATGCATGATTCTGATGACATAACAATAATGAAAATAGTAATAGATAAAAAAAACTAAAGGAAGAGTAAAGAATAAACATCTTTGTCCATTTTCTTTATTAAATAGTGTACATACAAATAACCGAATGTGTATGAACTACAAAGCTGTTAAGCATTAAAAGGCTTTATTTATTATTTAAATTATGTATTGTTTATTATTATAAGGATTTAATAATCTGCTATGTGGGGCTTGTTCTGTATATCAAACTACTTTATAAGTAAAATATTAATAAATTACTACAACAACGTTGATGTTGTGTGAGATCTTACTAACATCTGTTGACTGAATGTCAGTTTACCTGGATTCTTGGATCTAATTCCTCCTCAGTCAGCTTTCCATGCAGTGAGTTGTCATCTTGACAGTTAGATCTCTCGGAGTCTTTACTCTCCATCTCTGTCTCCTCGGATTCCCCATCCGCTTCTCTGCTATCATCTGTCACCTCCTCCGGCTGATTTCCTCCCCTCTCCTCCACCGAAGGTGCTCCAGACCCCGCAGGACTTTCACGCAAAACCGCTGGATCCATTTACAGGCCTCTTCGGATATCCAAAATCAAATGTTGACGATTAACAAGACGAAAACTGTCAGATCGGAAGCGAAACAGAGAAGTAACGACACTTGTCTATATTTTAAATGTCTTTGCCTTCATTACAGTGGGAGTTTGTTATCTCCCTTGCTAATGCAAATGACTAACGTTATCAGCAAATAAATGAACCGGTTTGATGAGTTTAAAAGTTCCATGAAAGGTAAACTGAAGAATATGAAGATTACATGACAAATACTCGCTAAAAGTTCATTCTTTTGCTTCAAATTTACCCCATGGCTAACATCGCACTCCCTCCGCCATTCAACAGTACGGAATGTGATACACGAGTGAGGTAAATAGAAAACGCGAAACCAAACCCTTTAGGACTTTCTGAGCTACTGTAGTTAGCGTTGTGTAACATTCGTGTAACGTAATAGCGTGGGAGCGTTTTAGTGACGCATGTCGTGACTCGTTTGTGCGGCTAATAATAATAATAATTTATATAATAATTTATATTTGGTAAATTTCAGACACAAAAGCAAAATGAGTATTTCTAAACTATGTTTTATGGTATTAATGGCTTATTTAACGTTACTCTCATAATTTTATTGATATCAAAATATCTAGAAGTACAATTTTGTTGGCTAAATTGAAAAGAGAAACTTTAAACTGCTGTCTTATTTTAATTTTAATTTCTCTTTTTCCTAAACCCTCTGTATTAGTATGTTTGTATTATTTTGATGTTTTTTATACGTATTTTTATAGCCATTTATCTGATCCAACATACAGAAAAAGCAGTAATATTGTGAAATATTTTTACTATTTAAAATATCTGCTTTCTATTTGAATATATTTTAAAATGCAATTTATTTCTGTGATTAAAGCTACATTTTCAGCATCATTACTCCAGTCTTCAGTGTCACATGATCATTCAGAAATCATTCTAATATGCTGATTTACTGTTCAAGAAACATTTATTATTATCAATATTTAAAACAGTTGAGTACATGTTTTCAGGATGCTTTGATGAAAAAAAGATCCAAAGATCAGCATTGATCTGAAATAAAAAGCTTTTGTAACATTATACACTATACCATTCAAAAGCTTGCAGTCATTTTTTTTCTGAGAGAATTGTAGAAATTAACACTTTTATTTAGCAAGGACACTTTAAATTGATCAAAAGTGATGATAAAGACATTTATAATGTTACAAACAATTTCTATTTCAGACAAATGCTGTCCTTTTGCATTTTCTATTTATCAAAGAAACCTGGAAAAAAAAATCACATGAATAATAATTACATGTTAAAATATATTCAAATAGAAAACCATTATTTTAAATAGTAAAAATATTCCAAAAATGTATGGCTTTTGCTGTACTAAAGATCAAATAAATGCAGGCTTGGTGAGCAGAAGAGACATCTTTAAAAAAAACATTACAAATGACTTCAAAAACTTTTGACTGGTAATGTATATATATATATATATATATATATTGTTGTTGTTGTAAATACTTTAGCTTTTTCTCATTTGAAAGCCTGGCAATTGTAATTATTAATAATAATAACAATAATAATAATAATGTTAGTTCATTTATGATAAACTGCATGTGTTTTCTACCTGTAGGTTTTCTAAATTAATATATCTTAATGACGTAAATAACAATTGTTTTTGATAGTGTGTTATTTTTATTAGCATTATTATTTATATAAGCAATAAACAAGTCATCAAATTTAACAAAACATTTATTTTCCTCTTCAAAATATCCCAGTATATAAGTAAAACACAAAACATAAATGTCAAATGATTTTTCCTAACATATTCCAATCACTATGCCATGAACCTTACACACAATTTAATAAAAGGTGAATCAAATAAATTCTACATTTATAGGCACTTAGAACAGTATTCACAGTATTAAAAAATAAGTGTTTTTTTTTAAACATATTTACCCTCTTCTGTAGTTCTGAACAAATAGATTTTGTCAAAAATGTGTATAGCTGGTCAGCATAAGATTTATGTTTAATCAGTTTATTGATGCGACTAATGTGACAAAGTTCTCACATAAATCCTAGTTAACTTTATACAAACAAATAATGAAACCTGAGGCAAAAAGTCTGAGTGATCAATTAATGTTATCTTTGGTGTCATCCTGATCAACCCTACTAGAAGTTTTTCCATCATAAAGCAGCACAATGAAATTTTAAGACAATCTTTGTGAAGGGAATGATGGCAACAGATAATCTGTAATATAATTTTCATGTGCTTTGCACGTTAAAAAGAGAAAATCCTGTGATGTAGGCACAGCCCACCTCAGCTCCAGCTCGGATCGTACTGACTCCAACCAGCAGGTGGCGCTAAATAGACCCTCTTTCCTCGTAAAAGAAAGCTAACTACACCTCTGTACCCTGCTCGAGGGACTCCTGACTTCAGGTCGTCCATTACACCCAGACTGCGAGCCAGTGTTTTAAAACTGTCCGGACTAGAATACTGCACCCGAAACGGGCCAGACCCAGACAGTTTCCCACTTTTTAAGTCCTCCACGGTGACAACCGGAGCAGCGTAAACCTCCTTCTCAAAGCTCTCATCATATTTCTTCTTTTCTAAATAAGAAAGGTCTGTTTTTGTAAAAGGCACAAATTCGGTATTGAGCTTAATGAAGCGGAGGTACTTGTCGTAGAACTGCCCCAAACTCACACCCTTGCGACCGAACGTTAAAGTTCTGGAGATTTCTGGTCTGATGCAGGACCTGTCTCTGCGCTGATCGGGGTGCCGCATCCAGTCGTCCCAAAACGAGGCCGGCCATTTTGGCTCAAGCTCTGCCCAGAGGTCCTTTGTGAGCATCCAGCCCAAGCCTGGGAAAAAATCTGTCCTGTACAACAGGCTCGCTTTTCCTGGGTCCACAAATCCTTCCCTGCCATTGTCATTCCAGGCAGACACGCACCACAGAGTCGGGTCCGATTTTAAAATTGGATGAAGTGCTCTGAAGTACTCAAAAAAATCAGGGGCCACCTGGTGAAAGAGATCAAACATACCATTAACAAAATAAAATGAAAAATTGTTACCTCTTTAAAACTATCTATCTATCTATACACATTTATATCTTTATTTTTCTTAATCTTTTAATCATCTGTTACATACATACATAATACACACATAAAACTATTGTTTTTGAATATAGCTCATGAGGATAATCATAGGAACTTTTTTTTTATTTTTAAATTTTCTTTGTATGAAAAGTATATTAATTTCTTAATTTTATAATATGTAAATTTTTTTTTGTCTTGCGAGTTGTTAAATAGATATAGATATATATATCTACACACACACATACAAAAATACTTGAAAGTATAGTTTTTTTTCATGAAAAATGTCTTTTAAGTTGTTTCATTTTTAAGTTGTAACTTTATTTCCTAATAATCTGTTATGATTATTTTCGAAATCCTTTATGTATTCCTTTATATATATATTTTTATATATGTATTTTCTTATTTTTATATATTTTATATACATATACTTT
>JAHKKF010502213.1:0-28515 GCA_019740295.1 Labeo calbasu
AAATAAAATAAAATAAAATAAAATAAAAATTCATAGTACCTTATGCAGTTTTGTTTCTAAAACAATCTTGTTTTTAAGGATTTTAATTCTTTTGTCATTTCCAACAACAATATAAAGTAAAAAGCCAAAATAAATAAAATAAAATAAAAATCCATATTACCTTATGCAGTGTTGCTTCTCAAACAATCTTGTTCTTAAGGATTTAATTTTTGTCATTTTCCAACTAACAATATAAAAATAAAATAAAATAAAATAAATTTGTTTCTCAATCTTGTTTTAAGAATTGTAACATTTTTGTCTTGTTTTCAAATAACAATATAAAGAAAAAAGACTAAATGAATAAATAACATTAAATAAAAATTCATAGTACCTGCAGTTTTGCTTCTCAAACGATCTTGCTTTAAGAGTTTTAACATTTTTTGTCTGGTTTTCCAATAACAATATAAAGAAAAAAGACAAAAAACAAACAAAACAATTAAATAAAAAAAATCATATTACCTTATGCAGTTTTGCTCTTCAAAGAATTTTATTTTAAGGATTTAAAAAAAATCTTATTTAAAGATCTTAAAAAAAAAGATATACTGAACAAGATATTTTTCACAATAAGGAATATTCATCAGGTGTCCTGGCTCTCAGGCACAGGAGAGCAACAGGGCAGGTCTGGAGGCCTTCGGAGGAAATGTTTATTTCCCTCAGTCCACTGTGCCAAGCAGTGCACTGCCATCAACTCAGAGGAAGTTGAGAGGAAGACCAGCTTCAGACCAGCGTGAGAAAGCCACCTAGGTGCCAGAATACTTGACTTAATGAGGCCTTTCTCTGCACCTCCTGAATCACTTTACTTTTTACAGTAGTCTTTTCAAACACACACACACACACACAAACAGGGAATCTGAGATTTCCTCCTTATTCCCAAGTCCCTGCTCTGCCATATGGATGAAATCACTTGTGTTTTGAACTCAAGCTGCTGTCATCGCCGCCGTTACCTGTAGCGGTGCCCACAGACAGACGCTCAGGGAATAAGGACTATCTCTATCAGCGTGCATGTGAGCACCCACAAAAAAAGAAATATGGAGAACCAGAAAGTGCAGACCGGGTGTTCTGCTTTCACCGCTAATGAAGTCGTTCTATTGTGTTGATGAATGTGAGAGCTAGCACGAAAGCTGGTTAATATAATATCCCCCTCTGTTTATTCATTATGACTGTTTGTCTGTCCTTACGAGGCAATAAGTTGGGTTGCCATGATAGTGTGAGTCTGAGTGTATCTGAATGCATGTTATGATAAATTGCAAGTGGTAGCAATGCAACACCTACGCAATACAGTGTGTGTGTGTGTGTGCGTTACACTAGCTTTGCAGTAGATTCTCAGTGCTGAAAGGTAATTAGTCCCGTATGAGTGTGAGTTTGTGTGTGTGAGAGTGCGGGAAGCGGTTTGTCTCGTTAATCTGCCATGAGAGTAATTAAACGCACTGTAACACCTGGAGCCAGGCAAATACACCTCCAATCGTCTGTCCTGTCATCTCTATTGCACACACACACACACACGATAAATAACACCAGTCCCTGTCTGATGGCATCTCTGTGTTTCTGCACCAGCTATAACAGCCCAGACGAAGCTTTGTGTGTGTGTGTGTGTGGGTGTGTGTGTCTGGCAGCAACTCTTTGTGTGAATTCACTGCAGTGTCTAATGCAGAATGCCGTAAAACATTGCTGTTTGCAAATAAATGTGTATCTAGAGAGCCGTTCACACTGCAAAACACTTTTCTTAATTAGTATTTGTGTCTTGTTTTGGTGTAAAAACACATATAAAAGCATCTTTACAGCAAGGCTTGTGTTGGATAATATGGTTGGGACTGATCTGAGAATACATTTTAAATTTAGGTTATTTTTCTTAGTCCATTAGATTCATTTTATGCTTAAGATTTATGTTTAGAACAAAAAACAAATCTGTTTACTAGACTATTGGGATAAGGAAAAAATAGTTAATTGAAGAAATATTCATAGAAAAGCAGAAATTTCTTATGCAGGTCTTGTTACTTAAGTAAATAAATCTTGTTTAAGGATATTCAGATACACTACCATTCAAAAGTTTAGAGTCAGTTAAGATTTTTCAGCGTTTTTGAAAAAGTCCCTTTGAAAGATGACTTACCAAGACTGCAATTATTTGATGAAAAATACAGTAAAGATTCATCATTATAATCATTATAATATGCTGATTTAGTGCTGAAGAAACATTTCTTGTTATTATCAGTGATGAAAATGGTCGTGCTGTTTAAAGGAGAAGTTTACTGCCAGAACAAAAATTTACATATAATGTTCTCACCCCCTTGTCGTCCAAGATGTTCATGCCTTTCTTTCTTCAGTCGTAAAGAAATCATGTTTGTTGAGGAAAATGTTTCAGGAATTATCTCTTCAGTGGTGCCCTCGAGTTTGAACGTCCAAAATGAAGTTCAACGCAGCTTCAAAGGGCTCTAAACAATCCCAGGCGAGGAATAAGGGTCTTATCTAGTGAAACGATTGGTCGTTTTCCAAAAAATAAAAATAAAAATGTACTTACTTTTTAACCTCAAATGCTTATCTTGTCTAGCTCTGTGATGCACATGTGTACTCTGTGTAATCCAGGTCAATACAGTTAGGGTATGTCTAAACTCTCATCTCATTTTCTCCCCCAACTTCAAAATCGTTGTACATGGCTGTTTCACCTTTTTGTAAAGGCTGTTTGACCTTCTTTGCATTTTAACTTTGTAAACACTGTGTCGGTATATCTGCAGCGATGTAGGATGATTTTAAAGGAGAAAATGAGATGGGAGTTTTTCAACATACCCTATTGTATTGACCCGGTTTACACAGAGTTCATATTCATACCGCAGAGCTAGACAAGATGAGCATTTGAGGTTAAAAAGTATATACTTTTTTCTGACCGATCGTTTCGCTAGATAAGACCCTTCCTCTTAGGCTGGGATTGTTTAGAACCCTTTGAAGCTGCATTTAAACTGTATTGAAGTCCACTACATGGAGATAATTCCTGAAATGTTTTCCCTTAAAACACAAAGAACAACGGGGAGAGCAAATTAACTGTAAATTTTTGTTGTGGAAGTGAACTTCTCTTTTAATATAAGGAAACCATGATACATTTCTCATGAATATAAAGTTCAAAAGAACAGAGAAATAGTTTGTATCATTACACAGTAAATTTCTTGACTGTCACTTGGTATCGGGTAATGCATTCTTGCTGAACTGAAGATAAAAGTCTAATTTTCTCACTCACTATATATATATATATATATATACGCACACACACATATATACAGTGAAGATCAAAATTAGAGAACAACCTATAATTTTCTAAATTTCAAGGTCACTGTTTAGTCCTATTTGAAGTTATCCTAACAGGAGTACACTGTAAAAAATAAAAAACACAATTTGTTGAGTTAGCTTAAAATAATTTGTTACCCTGCTGCCTTAAAATTTTAAGTTCAGTCAACTAAAAAAAGTTTAGTCAACTTGAAATGTTAAGTTGTACTAAGTAACAACTTAGATATTTGTGTTTGCTAAACTTAACAGATGGGTAAGTAACCCAGCTGCCTTAAAATTTTAAGTTGATTCAACTCAAATATCTAATTTGTCATTTAGTATAATTTAACATTTAAAGTTGAATAAACTTTTTTTGAGTTGACTGAACTTAAAATTTTAAGGCAGCCAGGTTACAAATTATTTTAGGTTGACTCAACAAATAGTTTTTTACAGTGTAGAAGGGCAGTTTTTAAGCATATTTCATAAATTAATTGTATTCAGAAGCACAGTATAAAAAACCTAAATGAGATAAAAGAACTCAGATCAAAATTAGAGAACACTTACAGATATCTCCAAGTTACTGGTGTTAATCTGGCACCTGGTGCCAATTTCCTTAATTTTATGAAAAACCCTATCCACAAGTTTCCTACACCCCATGAGCCCTTGCGTCAAAAGTGGGAGCGTCTTCCGGTTCGAAGTAAACAAGCCGGACGTAACACTCATTCATTCAACAGCTGACAGTAGTGATGGGCAAATTAAGCTTCCTAAAGCACTGACATTTAATCTGACTGTTTCGGGAAAAGATTCAAAGCTTCAAATGAGTCGAAAACAGCGCTATCTGGTGGTTAGCAAAAAATAAAGCAGCCAGCCAACTCATTCAAGTCCCGCAAAAAGGCTAGTCGTCAACGAATGACAAAAGCACAAGAAGACAGGATAATACAGACTCTCAATGGGGAATCGGTTCAGCACTGCAGCTGGAATTGCTTGTCAGTTCAGCACTGAACAAAGTAACGATCTCTCTTGACACATTTAAGAGAAGTCGAACTGAAAGCGTACTCTGCAGTGACCAAATCCAGAAAGAATCAAAAGGCTAAGCTCTTTGCTTAGTAGCATGTTGTGTGGAGAGAGGAAAACTAGTCAAAAGTTTACTTTAGTGATAAGAGCAAGTTTAATATTTGGGTCCGATGGGAAACAACAGGAAAGACTTAAGCCCAAGAGCGTAAAGAAGTCTGTGAAAGGTGGAAGAAGAAGTGTAATAGTTTGGGGGATGATTTCTGCAGCAGGAGTTGGGCCTCTTATACGGATACCTAGCTCCTTCCTAGTAAGCATCTTCAATTTTCATGCAAGACAATGCTCCTTGTTTCTTCGAAGCTAAGAACATTGAAATAAGGAAAGGCCAGGCCAGAGTCCTAATCTAAACCTGACTTAAAAGCGTAGCTCAGCATGCCAGCTTAGCATAATGTACATCAAGCCGATTAGCCAGCTAGCTTAGCCTATACTCTATGCCTATAATCAGGCTTTCCAAACGACTATCCCCAGCTTTAGCATGCAATGCTACACACTAATATAGTGATGTATGTCATTTCAGAATCAGAGACAACGAAATCCCCTCACAAGAGGTCATATGAGATGCACATGGCTTGAACTCAGCTCATTTTGGAAGACACTTCACTAGAGAATCAAATAGCCTTTTAACACACAAAGAGACCCCTGCAAGGGCAAAACATGGTAGTGGTCTGCTCTTAGCCACTGTATTTATCATGCAAATGGATAGAGAGAGCAATATGATGATGAGGTCCTCTCTCTCTGATTCTCTGAGGATGTGTCCTGTCACTCCAGCCATTCAAGAGCTCATTTAGCAGTCAGAATGAATCCAATCTCTATCTCTTCAGCTTTAGCTTTGTATGAAATGGGCAAGCTCTGCTCTTTTCATCTCTTGCTCCACAGGATCCTCACAGTTTCTCCATCATTTCTCCTCTACCTTCCACACATCACTCTGTTCTCTCAGT
Source organism: Labeo calbasu (assembly GCA_019740295.1). Lineage (NCBI taxonomy): Eukaryota > Metazoa > Chordata > Actinopteri > Cypriniformes > Cyprinidae > Labeo > Labeo calbasu. Next base: position 5,301 of record JAHKKF010502213.1, read on the forward strand.
GTGAACGGCAGTTCTCTCTCCAGGGTCATTTCTTTCTGAGCCTTATCTTTCCACTGATATCTCTGTATGTGGACACTGGGGAGGTGGGGAGAAAACAGTATGACTGTCTTCTTTCATGAAACACAGAAGAGAAAATTTGGAAGAATATCGCAGACTGTCCTTTTCCAAATGAGGACTTAGGCTATCAAGCGCCAGAATGACAATGTTTCAGTGTAAAACATATAAAAATACAGGGAAAAAAATGAAATTACTTTTTTCAGTTTGGTGTGTTGCTTTTAAGCTGTATCAACAGAGGTTGTTGCTTGTTTCAGTCTGAAACACATGTGAATCGTGATGCAGGCGGAGCTGCGAGTCATTAATCCTCATTCATTTTAAAGGCTTTGACTGCCGTTTTATTCAGGACAGTTTAGCAAAGCTGCACTAGGGAGCTCGAGGCAATCTAAACCACAAACTCCTGGGCCTCTTCACATCCCTAACAGATGCTTTCAAAACACCTCCACAAAAACAACACCTTCATATGGAATGAAAAAGTAAATGTGGTCTGAGCCGCCCTTTTTTTACAGCATCTTTCACACCAACTGTAATTTATTATAAGATAAAAATCGGTGGTGGTCCAGAGTGCAGGTCTACAGACGGTCACAAAGAAAACAAATTTACCACCCAAATGGGGAAAGAGAGAAGAAATGCTGAACTAAGCCTTTACTGTCAAAACAAATTTCACTTAGAAATTACTAGGAAATTTAACTAATAATAATAAGTAACACATTGAATTAAACTTTGAAGAAGAAAGACTGATATAGTATTTTCTTTAAAACTAGTTCCAATAATCTTTGTTCCATTTATTTTTGAGAACAAATGAAATTATTAGACGCAGGTGCAAAAACAATGACTGTTTCCAAACAGGTTTCTTGAACACTCCCCCCATCGGAAATGACAATTTAATTATAACAGGTGGTCCGTACGTAGCTAAAAACAGGTTAAATCCCACTTTTGTCATTCCCAAAGCTGCTCCTGTTTTTTCTTTATCATCCTTATGCATAATAGCAACAAAAAGGTCAAAACTAAAAATGAAAAAGAGCAACCTACGTACAGGTGTAGAAAGGCAGAAACAACACTCTTGGGATGGAAGATCAGGTGCTTCTGTAACAGATTAGCGCACACTTCAAAAACAACATGCATAAAGCTCTACAGTGTTGAAATTCCTCCTTCGGCTGCAGCAGGGACAATACTATTAGTATTCCACACACTGTTATTTTAATATATGGCCACATTAAATGACATTTCCCTTAGAGCCAGAGAGAAAAGGGGGTTGTATAATGGCAGGGCAGACCTCTTTCTTTCTCAGGTGTGGCATATATCACCATCTGTATGGTGTCAGGCAAATCAGATTCATTTAAAGAGCATTCCTACCTGCAGGCCTCAAACCCGATCACATACAATCACCTCCTCCCTCTCCCTCCCCATCCGCACTCAGCCTGGAGAGTCTATTGATTTCTCTGAAACTCAGCGATGACCCCCAGACCAGCCACCTGCTTCAGGCTCAAATCACTTTGTGGCTTCTATTATTGCTCCTGGTGGCCTACGTGCCAGCGGTTCTGCGCTCTCTCTCTGTACACTGTGAGAAAATATAATTTAAACAAAATAAATTTACCCGAGAAGCAACCCTGAGAAGATTTACGGCTTGTTTTCCTGGATATTGAACTGGCAGAATTTTTTAGTGGGGGAAAATAAATATAAGGTAAATTGTAATTAAAAGATAGGATAAAATAAAAACATTTTACACTATAACACACTGCAAAAAGAGCTTCAGAGAGAAAACAGCGCTGAAAATAGCAGTGGGTAAACAGACGAGCAGTGACTTAACCAGTAATGCACTTAAACTCTCTGCAATATTGGAGCAATAGACCCTGAACTGTTTCCATCACTGGTAAATTATAAAGCTTATATGAGGATCTGGGGCAATAGGGTCAAATAATTCAATGCCTCATTCATGGTGGGCTTGACTAGTAATTCAGCTGAATCTAATGTGGCAGTCGATGCATTTTTCACTTCATTTCTCTCCCTCTTGCTTTGGATTGTGTCAGTAGCACACAGATGAACTCTGTATGTGAAACAGAAACACTTTATACATCTGAAACTTGTGCAGTTGTGGAAACCCTGAAAGAGGACAGATGACATTTCTTGATTTTTTGATATCCAAAACTGTTGAATAATGTAAAAACTGATGTATTATGTAGAAATGGTACAATGTTCACAATGCAGAGCTGGTCCATCCATGGAAAAAATGTGCTGCAGGTCATTTTACATAGATTTATTTATGAACAAAACAAGTGACTTCTTTATAACTGAAGCATTGATTAATTTAGTAATGAAATTAGGTCTTTGACTGTTACTGCCTTTGAGTGATTAATAGAACCACTGATTCATTAAAAACACTGATTCACCCAAGAACAAAACAAGTGGCTGTCGTCATGAGCGAGTCACTCTTGACTCTAAGTCATTTAATCATTTACTCAACCGATTCATTTAAAAACACTTCAGATATTCATTCAGATGTTATATTAATAATAGTTTTTATTAGTGAGTCATTGATTCATTCAGAAATGAAATAAGTGACTGTCTTTAAAGTGAGTGATTGAATTATTTACTCAATTCTTTCAAGAATATTCATTCAGAAACAAAACAAGTGACTGTCTAAATTTATTTATTACATAACTGAACTGATTCATTCAGTAATGAAACTAAGCACTGATTCATTCAGTAATGAAACTAAGCCTTTGAGTGTCATTGCTTTTAAGTGATTAATTGACTCTACTGATTTGTTCAGAAAAAAATGAATGCGTTTATAAATGAATCATTGAATGATTCACTCAAGTGGTTTGTTCATAATTTAGATTCATTTAGGAACAAAACAGGCGACTTTATGAAAAAGTCACTGAATCATGCACTCAACTTATTCATTTGAACAATTCAGAAGCTCATTCATGAGTAACAGTTTTTATGAGCGAGTCATTGATTTATTCAGGAATGAAACAACTGACTATCTTTATAACTGAAACATTAAGTCTTTGAGTGTCACTGCTTTTGCATGATTAATTGATTCATTGACTCTACTGATTCATTAAAAACACTGATTCACCCAGACACAAAACAGGGGCTGTTTTCATGAGTAAATCACTATATCAGTGACTAAACAGATTCACTCAAAACACTGATTCATTCAGAAACAAAACAAGTGACTGTTTATGAATGAATCATTCATTGATTCACTCAACTGGTTTGTTCAAAGCAAAGATTGATTTAGGAACAAAACAGGTGACTTTATGAATAAGTCATCAAATCAGTCACTCAACTGATTCATTTAAAACACTTCAGATGCTCATTCATGATTGAGTCACTCAGGACTGAAACAGGAGATTCATTCAGGACTGAAACAAGTGACTGTCTTTATAACTAAAGCATTGATTCGTTTAGTAATGAAATTAAGTCGTTTACTGTCACTGCCTTTGAGTGATTAATTGATTCATACACTGATTCACCCAGGAACAAAAAAGTGGCAGTTTTCATGAGTGAGTCACTAAATCACTGACAAAACAGATTCATTCAAAACACTGATTCATTCAGAAACAAAACAAGTGACCGTCTGTATGAATGAAACACTGAATGATTCATTAAATGGGCTGGTTCAAAATACTGATTCATTTAGGAACAAAACAGGCAAACAAGTATTTTACGAATAAGTCATTAAATCATTCACTCAACCGACTGATTTAAAACACTTCAGATGCTCACAGTTTCCATGAGTGAGTCATTGATTCATTTAGGAATGAAACAAGTGACTGTCTTTGTAAGTGCCTACTTGAATCATTTACTTAAAAAAAAAAACTTAATTCAGAAACAAAACAAGTAACTGTGTTCGTAAGTGAGTCACTGAATTATTCTCCTAACCAATTTGTTTAAAAAATGATTTATTTAGGGAAAGAAAAAAAACATTGCTTTTTATTTTTTGAAGTTTGCAACGTTGACACTGAAATGATCTGAATCTGACCTGAGCGCTAGTGTCTGTAGAGCTGTTTTACAGCTAAATTAAATGTTTTATAAATGATGTAACATATTTTGCAACATTAACACTGTCATTTTCCTGGTTTTACAGTACTGCAGCACTGTACAAATAAATCTGGCTCCACTAAACTTTCTAAAACAATATGGCACTCACAATCAGTCTTTAGCAAACAACAATCATGATGTATGAAACACAAACAAAGCAACCACTGGAAGAGTCAGTCAGGCCACCTATCCTCTCCATACTATCCATATCACAGTACGAGTTCTAGTTTCACTTTTGTGAATATTATTACAGACTCCTCCACAACAGACAGAGCCAACATAAAAAAAATGTTGGACCTTGAGGCTGGATCGTGTTTAAATAATGCAGCGCCGACGTCACATGAATATTCCTACAAGCCATGATGGTTTGCTGAGGTGTTGAAACAAGCTGGAAAAAGACAGGAAGGGCAGAGTCCGCGTGAAGGGTAAAGACCCCCCGCTGTACATTACCTCCATTGAGGGCACAGCTGTCCGCCAAATAACCCACCCCTACCCACACTGGGCATCCATGCCAGGGCAAATCACTCTGCCCACACGTGCTATAATTACAGCTGCGTTCTAATGCTCTTCTCTTCCACTCAAACACGCTAGAGCAGACAGACGTCAACACATTTAAAATGTGGGTTATCGCCACGGTTAACCTTACATGATTCTGTGTCTCTCCCTCCCCCACTAGCCATTTCACTCCATTTCTCATCTAGCCACACACACACACATACAGAGTCTCTAAATGATCACGCCACCCAGGGCTGCCATTTCTGTTCATCATGCAATAAGGGGAGGGAGTTTTATTCCTCTCTCTCTCTATTCCCCCAAATCATTTCACTCCAATTTAATCCTGATGGTCTTTGGAATTGCCCTGTTCCATTAAACCCACTTTGTGCCACTTTGCTATCAGCAGCGTGCCGATTCAGCGGCTGTCATTAAACTGGGGAGGGGCTTAGCTAAATCTGCCGGGGCTCATCCAAGTAGCTCACTGTCAAGTGGCTCTGTGCGTGTGTGTGCGTGCAAGTTAAATCTTGGTCTTCTCCGTGTGAGGGCATCTCATTTAAAGACACTGGATTATTAAGCCACCACCTTCTAATCAGACCCCATCAATTCCGCAAGGGCCATCTCGCTCGGCTCTTATCTGCCACAGTCTAATGTCATTAACACGTCGAGCTAATTGAAGACTTGCTATCTTAATGGTTTCACACACACATAATGTGGATAAGGAGTGTCTATGCTTTGTTTTTCAATCTTGGGAGGTCTGAGAGAGGGAAAGTCTGAGATCTTGTGGTGTTGAGAGACATAGACACACACAAAGACATGCTGGACATGCTACCTGAGTCTAGAGTAAAACAAATCAAATGGTACTAGAGAGAGATCGGTGAAGTGTGAAACTCCACAATGGGACAAATGATCTGGGGGATCAAGATTTTAGAAGAAAGCAGCCAGAGAACAACAGATCTGAAGAAGAAAAAGGGAAACGTGTGTGATGGTAAGTGTGTGGTCTTTGGACATGAGGAAGAGAAATCACACATTATGTAAGGAATAATCCACCCAAAAATGAAAAATCTATCATAAATCACTAACCCTCATGCTGCTCTAAACCTCTTTCTTTGGTTAAACATAAAAAAGAGAAATATCTCAAGGTCTTTTGTCCATACAATGGAAGTCAATGGTAACCAAAATTGCCTGGTTACCAACGGTGTTCAAAATATCTTCAACAAAAGAAAGAAATTCTCACAGGTTTGGAACAACAACAGTGTGAATAAATGAAAGAATTTTCATTTTTTTGGTGAACTATCCCTTTTCTGATTAAATTCCTCCACAACCATATTATCTAATCTATATAAACACATACTGTAGTTCTAAACTGTATCTGTTTGTTAAATCTGAGGAGCCATATCTCAGACAAAGTTATACTGCCAGTAGAATACAATAAGAGAAATTTGGATTAAAGGGTCAGTTCAACCAAAAATGAAAATTCTGTCATTAATTACTCACCCTTGTGTCCTTCCAAACCGGTAAGATCTTCATTCATCTTCAGAACACAAATTAAGGTTTTTTTTGAGAGAGAGCTTTCTGACCCTGCACAGACAACAACACAACTACCATGTTCAAGGCCCAGAAAGATAGTAAGGACATCAATAAAATTAGGTTGTCCTCTGGTAAAAATCCCATTCCGGGGGATAAAATACATGTTTTTTGGCAGGATTCCCTTGGTAAAACTAGCATTCGACCATTCGAAATATCACGTTATTGGGGTCGCTTCAACCCTCGGACATGAAAAACTAACCGCGGCAACATGGTTGAAGTAGCCCAATTCCACAGGAAAACCGTTGACTTGGCAACACTGGATAAAACAGTCCATGTGAAGTCAGTGGTGCAACCATAATGTTATGAAGCTACAGTATGGGAATACTTTTGGTGCAAAGAAAACAAAAATAAGGACTTTATTCAACAATGTCTTCTCTTCCATGTCAGTCTTCGATGCTTGTTCATGAGTGTATCATGATGCAATCGTGTGGTGCTGCTGATGCAGGAGCTGGCATTTTGACGTAGAACGTCCATCTCTCTTAGTTCGTCATCTGTATATTCTAATTCAAATAAGTAAGGCTGGGCAAAAAATTGCAAGTCATCTTCTCTGTTGAAATCTTTAGGCATGTTTACCAAGACCGTTTTATGTACAATGTTCGTCGTCTTCTGCGCCTTGAACATGGTAGTACTGTTGCTGTCTATGCTCTCGGATTTTATCAAAAATTTCTTTATTTGTGTTCCAAAGATGAATGAAGGCCTTCAGTGAGTAATTAATGACAGAATTTTCATTTTGGGGTGAACTATCCTTTTGATCTTTATGCCACTCTTTTCACATAAAAAAACAATAAAAGTAGTCCACATGCTAAATGTGACCATGGACCACAAAACCATAAGGGTAAATTTTTCGAAATTGAGATTTATAGATGATCTGAAATCCGAATAAAGAAGCGTTCAATTGATGTATTGTTTGTTAGGATAGGACAGAATTTGGTCAAGATGCAACTATTTGAAAATCTGGAATCTAAGGGTGCAAAAAAATCTGAATATTGAGAAAATCACCTTTAAATGTGTACAAATGAAGTTCTTAGAAGTGCATATTACTAATCAAAAATTAAGTTGATATATTTACGGTAGGAAATTTACTAAATATCTTTATGGAGCATGATCTTTACTTACTTTCCTAACGATTTTTGGCATAAAAGAAAAATCGATAATTTTGACCTATACAATGTACTTTTGGCTTTTGCTACAAATATACCTGTGCTACTTATGACTGGTTTTGTGGTCCAGGGTCACATATTCCAAGTCTAAGTAGCAAGTGTGTGAAGAACCAAAGCACTGAAATCTAGGTGTAAAAGCTTCAAGCTTAAGAAGGAGTTGTAGTATAAGTCCCATGCACACAAAGTTATCAAATGGATTTGGAAGACTTGCAATATAGCGCGCAAATCATCCAAACAACTTTTATTTTGCTGCCCTTTTTGGAGCTTGACAGCCATGGTCACAAAGATTTTCTACAGAACAGAAAAGGGCAGCATGACAATTCTTTACAGAAGAAAAAAAATAAAAAAAAAACCTCACAACATGAGGGTGAGTAAATGAAGACAGAATTTCATTTTATAATGAACAAATCTGAGAACTCAAGGAAAGAGCAACTTCTGAAGAAGCTCATTTCCTCTGGGACCCTATAAAACACCAATTGTCGTATGAATGATTTACTTGTTTGTACCTCCATGCACAGTTGCCTAACCATTACTGATGGCATTCGCCATCTTATGCCATTCCACGATCTCTCCATCCATCCATCTAACCCCTCCCTCTCTCTTCCTCCACATATCTCTCCATCTTTCTCTGGTGCATGCTGAGTCTCGGCCATTTATCCAGTGGTTTCAGCATGACACGCCGCGACGCCAGAATGGCAGTTTAATATGGCCCTGCTCAAACACATGCGCACACGCGCACACGAGCGCTCTGCGATGACACGCACGGGTGCAATAGAGTGTCTGCGCATTAGACCCTGACTGTGCTCCAGAGACGGAGAGGCTGAGTGTTATCACAAGCAAAAGAGCCCTTGCTTTTATATCAAACACAAAAAAGGGAAAAAATACTTCTTTCATCTCTTTTTCGGCACAGATATGTACACGCAACTCTGAATCCTTCCCTGCACGCAGAGATAAGAGAAGGGAAAAAACAGATTCGTAGATGGAATTCCCCATACAAGCAAGAGAGAGAGACAGAAAAAGAGAGACGACGAAGTGCAGTTATTTCTAGCAGAACATGCAGCAGAGGAGAAGAGAAAAGCAATCGCTCTGGAGAGATGTATGTTCGTTTCGAGCAAAGCCGCAGAGTAGATTTCCCAGGCAACTATTCAAAAAACAGAATCAGTTTCCTGCAGTACAAGGGCAGAAGGCTTTGCTGGCAACATGAGAGCGAAATCTCTCCCAGCCAGGGCAATAACGCCAGGAGACCGCCTGAGATGTTGCGCCGTAGCTCTTTGACATGTAATCATTATGGAAACACCCCGTCTCCAGAGCTCAAGGCTGGTCCTCTGTCTGTCCAGATGCATTTACTATGTTGATTCTCATGAATAAACACATCTACACACACTCCTGGATGGAGAATAGAGTGGGAAAGACTGACAGACAGAGGGGGGGAGAAAGAAAGCAGCAGGTTGGAATGGTAGGTGCTGGATGCTTACGCTTGGCACATCTGGATCGGGCGCCGGTGTGATTTTTCTGGTCCAAATGAGCTGCGATCCAGCTGACACACCTTGGACAAACTCTCACACCACAGATGTGGCCATGTCGATCAAAGAAATGAAAGCCACACAGCCCTGATAATCATACTGCAACCACACCGTACAACCCCTTGTGAAAAGTAGCACATCTTAGCTTCCGTGATGGCTACACATCACAGGGTAACACATCTGCACAATGCCCGTCTATGTTCTACGTTAGCCAGCCACGCAGAACTTGACCCGCCATCAAAAATGTTTATTGGCGACTGCTTCTGTAATCTCGGGGAGTTCAATGCGGGATTCACAAAACGCTTCCTCTTGAAAGATGGCTCAGTACCCAGTTTATTTGGACCAGATAGCTCAACTAGATGTTTAGAACTATGACAGTGGGCTATCGTTTCTGACACATGCTGTACATGGTAGACCAATCACAACAAACTGGGCCATCTGACCAATCAGAGCAGAGTAGTCTCACGGAAAGGAGGAGTTTAGAGAGACTGAATCTTTGAAGTACTTCAAACAAATCGTTTGAATGCATATTTTGAGAAAACCAAAGCGTTGAGATTTTAAGATTTTGAATAAACTTCAATTACACATACCTCAGCGAGTATGCAATTTTGGACACACCTCGGGTCTCTTAGGCTAATGATACACGTGGCAACTTTGGGAAATGCTGCCATCAATGGGCAACCAGGTGAGAGACAGGGCCCACAACCTAAATCTAAATTATCCAGATATAAATTTGTTGCCTATTCTCAGTGGTAAAATGCCCAAACAACACTGTTCAAAAAAAGTTGCCCCATATATCATCAGCCTTAGTGTTGAGGCCATTTAGAGTGCACTATCATATAAATATTAACAATATAAACCTAAAATATTGATGACACATCTTGTTGTGAGGTGCATGTCAATTTTAGTCCAATCAAATGTTCTATAGAGTCCCCCTAATATCAGCTGACATTTAACAATAGTAAAATGGTTTTGCAACAAAGGCAACTGTCTATTTAAGGTTTCACACTTAAAGTCCCCATGAAATCAAAAGTGAAGTTTCATGGCTTTAGTATGAATATGTTAGCCGTAAGGTTACCTGTAAGCTAGTGTGCTTCAAAACAATGGCAAAATTCGCATTTACAAGATATAAGCATTCAAAACTTACAGTCTCTAACTTCTGCTAATACAAACAAATGACTTTGATGACATCACCGTGCACTTCAGCATCTCATCAAGCTTTCTGTCCAATCAAATGCTCTTTAGAATCCGAAGCGTCCCGTCCCCTACACTATAAATAGACACTGAGGCTGTTGTTGAAATTGGTCACTTATTCACAGAATTAGTATTTTTTGTCCGGCAAATGGCATGTGTTGCACTATATAGGGGATATGATTCAAACAGTGTAAATATGCTTTCCATTGGGGTGAAAGAAGTCTGGTTTCGCAGGAGTCACATGAACCATTGCAGAGACACGATAGCACAATATGAGCGGCACAGAACACATTTCGGACCCATTTAAATTCTACACTGAACGCTATATTTTATAGTTCTGGATGAGACTGTGGCTGTCATAAGCTGTCAAATGCGGCTTTACCAAGCTCAGTTGCTCTGGCCCAAGCTGTGATATAAATAAAACGCTATTGGCTATTTTAAAAAGGGGGCGGGATCCCCTTATGTCCCACCCTGTCTTCCTGTTTCAGTAGTAATTACGTCAACACATGGAATAACGTTGCGCACTTCAGTGTACCTTTAAGTCTGTCTGACTGATTTAAATTTTTCATTAGTTTTTCATTCAGGTGGTTATTTTAGTGTTTAACATCCATTTTTTAATTTTCTCTCTGCTAATGCTTTAAATAATGCATTGCAGATTGATTCAGACAGATTCCAAGTGCTTATTCTCCTTTTTTAACTTTTCAATAAAAGATCTGACCCATTCATCCGTCCCAGGGATTGGGCTACTCTGGTAGCATGTTTTTGATTCATTACAAAGAACCGGTTCATAAGAGTCATTAATTGAATAAGTCTACACTAGTCATGTCATATGTTTGCATCCCAGAACTCAACAGAATGACATTTACTGCCATTATTTTGTGATTTCTACTTCATTACATTCAAAACCGACGACAAATATTCTCAAAAATGATTTATTTTGCCGCTCCGCTAAAGATTGCGCAGCGGAGGAGAACTAAACAATAATGCGGTGAACCTTCTAACTTGAAACAGTATGAAAATATTAATTAAAAAAGACATAAAAACAACAGTGCCCAAACTGTGCAGTTGAATGAATTAGTTCAGCAGAACACAGTGACCTTAACTAATACCCCTGACAGGAAATGCATCAACACACACAATTTGCCTAAAGGAATTCATAGATTGTTTAATAAAAGAACATTGAGAGTTCTGAAACTACAATGCAAAATAATCTGCATAAGTCTGCATGCAGATTCCATAAACGCCTGGTCTTGACATGCTACTTACTGACTTCTCTGTGAATTCCAGTCCTGATCAAGATAAAGTATGACATGGATTAAATTAAATGACGGATTTCAGCAATTCATTTGTTCATTGAGACAAACCGAGTTAGCCATTTTGTGCGTCTCATTAGACAGCCGAAGTGTCGTTATTTCCTAGTGTTTGACTACAGACCTGGCTTGTCTTGCCCTCGGGCTAACATCTGACAGAGAATACCACCAGCTGGCAGCATATGCACACCGTCATATTACTGACAAATCTACATTGACATTAGTAGAGCAAACCTCACGTCTTTAAATTTTTGCGTGTGGGTCTCCGTCCTTACATTCAACTGCACCCTCTTTCTCCAAGAGCGCATTACAGCTGCAGCGCCCCAGCTCTGTGCAGCTCACCGCTCTGTCCACCACGGAGAAATACAGGCTTTTCATTTCAGCTTGATAATGGTGCACAGGGAGGCCTGCGCATACTAAAGAGCTGAAGCCCACTCTAATATACAAGCAGACCGGGGCCCCACTGTGCAGGTCACGCTGAATCTTTTCTTCCCCTCTCTCTATAGTGGATGAGAGACAACAGATTAAACCAGATGAAAGAACAGTAAGAGCTGAATTAATTTAATACAATTTGTTGTCAGAAAAAAAGCAATTCGGGTCCTTAGGTCTAGGGACCTCAGGGAGCCATTTTGTTCCTTTTGATTTTCCAGTTAACTCTTAAAGGGACAGTTCAGCAAAAATGAAAATTCTGTCATTTACTCATTTACTGTGGTTCCAAATTCCACAAAATAGTTCCAAATATACATACTTATTTGTTTTTTTAATTTTTCAACTATTTTTTGTCCATATATTGTAAGTTAATGGACTTTCATTAAAGAAAGCAAGTCTTACAGGTTTGGAACAACATAGGTTGGACAAATGATGACAGAACTGCCATTTTTGGTTGAACTGTCCCTTTAAGAAACAGAAGAGAGGTGGTTTTCTATACTCTGGAAACAGAAGTGCACTCAGCGGGGATAAAATAAGGTCTTCCTGATGCCATGTGGACAACAGCCAGTTGCTCAACAACTGTTCGTCTGTGTCGACAGAACAAAAAAGGTCTAAATCAGTAGTGTTCGTTACATTGTACAAATGTTTGAGGCTAGTAAGATTCTTTGAAAGAAATACTTTAATTTAGTAAGAATGTGTTAAATTGATCAAAAGTGATAGTAAAGACATTTGTAATGTGGTGGGAAAAAACTTCATGATAATAAATGTTTTTTGAGCAACAAATCTGCATATTAGAATCATTTCTGAAGGATCGTGTGACACTTAAGACCAGAGTAATGATACTGAAAATTCAGCTTTACCCTCAGGAATAAATTACATTTTAAACTTATAGAAAACAATTATTTCAAACTGAGATAATATTTCACAATTTTACTGTTTTACTGTATTTTTGATTAAATAAATGGTAAGCATAAGACTTTTTTGACTTTTACAAAATACTGATCCCAAACTTGTGACTTGTGTATGTATACAAAAGACAATGAAGAAGAAAAGCAGGGCCGAAAATGTCATTAATTTCCTTTCTTTTCTTCTCATCTCTCTGCTTTTTTTACCGTCTTTAAATGTCAGAGGAGAAAAGAGTTGCAAAACCGCCAGGCTCTGGTGATGCAAAGCATAAAACATTGTAAATGAGCGGCAAGTAGCGGCTCAAATAAAGATTCAGTCCCGGGAGAGTAGTCGTCAAAGTGTGAGCGCAAGTAAATGAGAATGTAGAAAGAATAGATTTAATTGAAGTGTTAATGTACTGAGACTGTTGCATGGCCTGCATTTCTGAGTTTCTCCCAGTCTTTGTTTGCAATGCAGCACATCAAACTCGCTCTGGAACGAGGCTCTCGCGGGACTGAATTATCAACCATTGACTTTTTGTCTGCCTTTTTACTCCCTTTTGTTTCTACGGGTAGGCTGGAGTCAGTGGAGCGTTGCATACCTCCATACCGCAGTGAGAGATGAGACTGTACGCCCGTTGAGGCAGAGTTAATTTGGTGGATTCGGTTTGAATAAAATAAATAAATAAGCATGGTTCTTTATTCATAGCTCAAGGAGGAGAGTTTGATTGGAATAGTCAGAAGAGGAACTAGAAACTAGGCGGTAAATGAAAAGCAGATATATGGTCAAGATTTCAGACCCTGAAACCGCAGTCCTCTGCAGTCAATGTTATGCGAATTGTTAGTTATGCATTCAAAGGCAGGTTTGATAAGAACAGAAGGCCAGAATATATAAACGAAGACAAGGAACAAAAAAAATTAAACTACATGTGAAAGTATGCTGAGCTTGCTGTGTGTGGACTGATGTTCCAGTGGTGTTTTTGGACCCAAATAGCCGTGCAGACAGATTGTGGCCATTTTAAGGAGATTATGGGGCAGATGCCAGCGTGGCATTGCAGCATGTGGCACAAAGAGAACCACTGCTTCCACCTTGTACAACCTTTGTACATATGCTCCAGACTAAAACCTAGTAAGCTGCCTATAAAAGTGGCATTTTCAGGGAATACTGACAATACACGTTAAGCTGAATTCACAGTAGGGTTGGACGATTAATCGAAAAGTAATCGAAAACGAAATCTGAAACCTGTAACCGACGTAATTTTCCAGTGTCAATGAGAAATTTCCCCAGTTTTTTAATCCTGTTAATACCTTCCCAGTAAAAACATTTTACAGCGCATGTAGTCGGTGTTATAGACGTGTATAACCTTGCGCTCGCGTCTTTTGCAGCGTGAGTGGTGCGTTTCAGTCACCATGTCAAGTTAACAGAATTTAAACTTTCATTTTTCAAAATGAACAATTTTTCTTTTATGCCAAAAATCACTAGGATATTTAGTAAAAATCATGTCACATGAAGAAATTTTGTAGATTTCCTACCATAAATATATCTTAATTTTTGATTAGTAATATGCTTGCTAAGAACCTCGTTTTGACAACTTTAAAGTTGATTTTCTCAATATTTAGAGTTTTTGCACCCTCAGATTCCAGATATTCAAAGAGTTGTATCTTGACCAAATATTGTCCTATCCTAGCAAACCATACATCAATGGATTCAGATTATGTATAAATCTCAATTTCAAAAAAATTCACTTATGACTGATTTTGTGGTCCAGGGTCACATATTGTCCAGCCCTAATCAAGAGCACTTGTGACATAAAGTTGACTAATATAAAAATTAATTTCCACCTGGTCCTAATTTTCTTTAAAATAAGCAAAAAACTGGCCTACAATGACGCACTTATAAAGGAAGTGAATGGTGGCAATGTGTTAACATTAAAACAATAACCATAATTCCTTAAATGGCGAGAAAAACAATACAGCTGAAACAATACAGAAATTGAAAGTGAAAACTTCACAGTAGAACCATTTTTGGTTCCTCGAATCTTTAAGTGATTTTTTTTTCTTATAGTGTGAAGACCATTTTAATACTGTAAAGAACCTCTATCCACTTTTTAAAAACCTTTTGTAAAATAGCAGGATTCCATGGGTGTTAAAGGTTCTTCGTGGAACCTTAAATGCCAATAGAAACCCTTTAAGAGTATGGGTTTTGGAGTATCTACACAGAGATACCTATATTACACAGAGCCCTGCTGACATTTATCATAGCACAGCATGACAACACAGAACACCAGTATGCAAAGCATACAACAATTCTTTGAAAAAAATTATCACAGTAGCCGCTGGATTTTGAATGGAATGTTTCTGATAGGCCAGAACTGTGGCAGCTGTGCCCTCAGGCTCAGTGTCATGTCCTGAGCTGGATGCCATCCGATGGGTGAGGCCAATCCTGAGCTCTAATTAGCAGGAGCAGATAATGTCACACAGAACAGACAGATCGATACCGAGGACGAGGAACGGCAGTCGATGCCTCCTCTCTATGCCGGACAGATTTCCGAAAAGGGACATCCCCCACGGAACAGCTCTACCTCAGGAATTCCCAGGACCTTCTGCTTTGATGAAGACACCAGGGGTGACATGCTGCTCTGAGGACCTCGGATCTCCATTTCATGTAATGCCATCATCTCAGTACACTCCTGTAACAACCACCTCACAATCTAAAGTTGCTCTCAACAGCAAAAATGAATTCTGGCAATTCTTTGCTTTGCAATTCAGTACCTGGGACTGATTTCAAACAGAAAAGTACCTAGAAAAGCAAGCTTGGCTTGCCATTGAGTTCACACAGGTCAAACCAACAGGCAATAGTGTTATTTTTTGTCGCCCAGAAGATACGTCTCAATACGAACCCTACCTCTACATTACCTCAAAACAAACCCAGCTTGCAGAATGAATAAATGAACACAGCGGAGAGAGCAAAACAATGTTGGCTTTGAGGGTTCCCACACTCTGTGTTCTGTCTCCATGGAGATGCACTGTTGCCTGCTGGGCCCATTCAGGCAGAAGGGGAAGGCCTAACTGCCGATACACACAGAAAAGTCCAGAACAGACCAGAATAGACCACCTTTACCACAGCAATAGTAACTAATAAGCAGAACGGTGACATAATATGAGGGGATGAGAGAGTGTGCCATCTGGCACAGGTTGGCATAGTGACTCTGACCTGATTATGACAGAAAAAACTCCTTGTTCCTTTTAATGTATCCTCATTTGATCTATCTATCTATCTACAATGCTAAAAAGCTTGACAAAAATTAATTCACAACAGACGTGCTGCCTGAAAACACAAAAATTAATTTGAAATAGCACTCATCTAGAAAACAAATGCAAATTGACGGCTGAACCACAAAAAAAAAAAAAAAAAAAAAAAGTGTGACATATTAACACATTAGCCACTGACCTAAAAACGAGGGGCTGTCAATGAACACCTGGCACCTGGATCAGTTCAGACACAAAAAGGGGGGAGAATCGCGCTCATGACCGCGATTTATTCTACAAACAACACTAATTTGAAAACATATACTGTAGCAGTCAGCATTGATGTTTGACAAAAGAAAACAGGGCAAGGAGTGCTGTTTTTGAATTGGTTAAATAGGTTAAGGATGAGAACAGTTTGATGCAAGCTCTGCTTTGTAACTACATTTGAGAGTTTCCCTATATTTTCACACAGAAATTGTCGTGGACCTCTAATAAATGATTAAACAGTCACATAAACACTTGTTTTATATCATAACACGGACTTTCGACTGACTTCTGTTGCATTTAGATTAAGGTAATGGTGTTTGCTACCCACTTAAGCCTAAAGCTAACCCTCACACATGACTTAGTATGTTTACTAAGCCGTCTTCCTATCGGAGACATTGGCTGGTCAACACAATGTAGGTTATTTTAGGCTTCACTAGGCTATGCTAGAGTCTTCCTCACCGGACACTCCAGTCACTGGCGCTTTTGTCCTTCAGACGGAGCGCGCCGTCCGCTCTGCATAGTGAACCGCAAGAGACGGTAACACGACGAAAGTCGCTGTTTTTTCAGTCGTTTTTTTACTTAGCAAACGTCGAGGTTTCTCGTTTTAAAACTATCCCTCAACCGGCGGTCCACAGGCAGACTGAAGAGGATGTTCTGTGTCAAAGCACATCATCCTCACACGCTCTCGTTTCTACTGCTTTAAACACTGAGGGAACATAGTCCTGCAGTGCAACCGTTGAGAAAACGCCACGTAGAGACGCGTTAAACGCGGTCGCCGGTGCCCCAAGTCAGTTGTCAGATTCTTAGAGTGCGAGTAACGGAATTCTCGCCGCCCGGTGGTTCCCTGTCACACACTCACTCACTCACTCACGCGCGCGCGCACACACACGCACGCACATACGGGCAGTGCGATTAATGCGGGCTTCTGCTGCCGCGGAGCCCCTGCGGACCGATCAACCTGCCTGAACCACGCAAACAAAATCTACACGTTTCTTCACGTTTTGATATATGGAGAGCTCACGCTGCCGTGCTTTGAATTGGTACTCTTGCGTTTTAACACGGGAAGACCGAACACCTCTTTCCACTGCAGTTTCTAATATAGCACTAACTGAGCGTGTATTAGACCTCTGCTCGGCGGTGAATGGAAAAGGTGTTAAATACGAAAGGTTGTAGTAAATCTCAGTTGATCAATCGCTTTCGCGCAGGGCAGAACATGGATGTCAATGCAGCAAACGCCGCTCCTCTCCATACGCGTGTGGACGCATGATCACCGTCAACTGGTGGCAGTTGGTTCGGCTCATTTCCTCGCAAATCAAATGGGTGATAACTGTTTAATAATATCACTCCGATTGCTTTAGATGCGTGAATTCAATCAAGCGACACAACTCCATCACCGAAGCGCAGGGAGACGTCCTCACGTTCCACATGGACAAGTTTGATCGCAACAGCACCGACGGCGTTTTTCTTTCCGTATGTCATCGCGAAGCACATCCTTAAGACAAACCCTCTTACCTTTAAACTGGTGCGTTCAGATCCCATACTTCTCATGATAAAAATCCACGCGCAATCACTCCGTATCCAGTCTGTACCGTCTGTAGAAGAGCAGTAATCCACTTTCCCATGCCGGGGACTGACAGCCACAGACCTGGACTACATCCTTTCTATCGCACACCAAAACTGATGGGATTTTTGCGCTTCTTTTCCCCTTTACCCTGTTCTTTCTCTCCGCTGCTCCAGCTGAAGTTGCCTGGTTACCTCTCTCTAAAAGCGCCGCTCCCGCAGCCAATCACGAGCGCGAGTGCGCGTTAACCCGTCGCGCGCCGAGCTGTCCTGGTTTCTTGGTTTCAGGGGAAAACGCAAGGAGTGGGAGGGGTGAGCGAGAGTTTTCAATGCCAAAAAGCTAAGATGTGCAAAAGAATATAAAGACAGAAAGGGATGCGTACGTTGGGGGATGGATGATGGCACAGAAATGAACAGTATCTGATTTGCTGTGACTTAATATACACGAACGCTTCATTTGTGCATCAGCAAGAGCGTGTAGAACAGGTGCACGGGGGGCAAGAAAAAAAGCCTTAAAACTGAATCCAGCGACGCGGGTTTGGTTTGAAAGTTGATTAGAATACATCGCAACAAGGCAGGCGACAAAGCAGTGTTATATATTTAAATCAAAGCACGTTTAAAGCAATGACTCATCCTCAGATCTTGCGAAGAAAATGGTACTGCTGATATTATATGGGGGAAAACATTATTTGAACAAGATGCAGGCGCAATAAAGACCTGTTTCACTGTTGACAAACAATATTAGATACACATTTTCACCTCATCCAACGCTCTTTATGTGTTAGCTTTATGTGTTCTAAAGTGTAAACCGCTGCAAACGATTCAGTGCGTGAGTGAACTGCCCAAATGAATCGAACTGAATCGCTAACAATTTTAACAGTGATTCATTTGCGAATTGGGCATAGTTCTGATTCTAAACAGCTGATTGAAAGCACAGGATATAATTGTAGAAATATTAGCGTTTCCCAGGCAAAAAAAAAAAAACAAAAAAAAACACAGGGGTCTAGCGATGCCCCTACCTGCACTGCCCTGCTGGTGGAAGAAAAATAACAATAGACACTATCACAAAATTTGTAATGGTTTTACTGGTTATACTTGTATTGGTTTTAATAGAAACTATAATGGAGCGAGTGGATTTCTGGTAATTGGTCGCCTTCTATTGGTGGCTTGTTAAAACCACTAAATCCTAATGGAATATGTCCCAAAACAGACTACAGAAAACGTGTAGTAATGGTTTTAATGTTTAAAAGTTGATGGTTTGTAATGTTTGTAAATTTATAGTGGAAACCATTAGAATTTCTGTGATTGTTTCTATTGTTTGTATTGTGTTGTTGTTCGTTTTGTTTTTCAGCAGGGTGAATATGACTGCAGATCTTTCCCGTTCCTGATATCCGAGAATAGTTTACTATCAGAATTTTTCAATTGTGACATTAGCCTAAGTATTATCCTTCATTCTTTAAAATAAATGTTCCAGAAGCAGGTTTTTTGTAGTGGTGCCATAGAAGAACCATTTTTGACTTCTCCAAAGAACCTTTCAACCTTTCAGTTCTTGAAAGAACATTTATTATTTATAAAAAAAATTATAGTTGCTTTACTGATGAATAATATTAGATATATATTTCCACCTCATACAGCACTTTTTTGTTTTCTGTGTTGTAAAGTGTAAACCGCTGCAAACGACTCAGTGCGAGAGTGAACCGCTCGAATGAATCAATCTGAATCGTGATCAGTTTTAACAGTGATTCATTTGCGAATCTGACATAGCTAGTTCTGATTCCAAACAGTTGACTGCCCCTACCTGCATTGAATATGACTGCAGATCAATCCTGTTCCTGATATCAGAGGATATTTTGCTATTAGAATCATCTTTAAATTGTTACATTAAGTATTATCCTTCATTCTTTAAAATACATGTTCCAGAAGCAGGTTTTTGTAGCAGTGCCATAGAAGAACTATTTTTGGCTTCCCCAAAGAATCTTTCAAACTTTCAGTTCTTGAAAGAACATTTATTATTTATTTATAATAAATACATTGTAATAAGGAGTTGTTTCACTGATGACGAACAATATTAGATATAAAAATCCAGTGCTCTTTTTGTTTTCTGTGTTGTAAAGTGTAAACCGCTGCAAATGTTTTAGTGCGAGAGTGAACTGCTCAAATGAATCAAACTGAATCGCGACCAATTTTAACAGTGATTCATTTGCGAATCTGGCATAGCTAGTTCTGATTCTAAACAGCTGACTGAAAACACACAACATAATTGTATCAGCATTCCCTAGCAAAAAACAAAAAACAAACAAACAAAAAAAGGATCTAGCGATGCCTCTACCTGAACAAAATTTCTAATGGTTATGGTTATAATGGGACTTGTATTGGTTTTGACAGAAACGGTAATGGGCCCTGTGGGTTTCTATTGGTAACTGGTCGCCTTCTATTAGTGACTTGTAAAAACCACTAAATCGTAATGGAATACGTCCCAAAACACTACAGAAAACCATTTTTAATGGTTTTAATGGTTAAAAGTTGATGGTTTGTGATGTTTGCAATAGTATTTGTAGTGGTAACCATTAGAATTTCTGTGATGGTTTCTACTGTTTTTTTTCAGCAGGGTGAATATGACTATCAGATCTATCCCATTCCTAATATCCGAGAATAATTAAGTATTTAAGTATTAAGTATTATTCTTCATTTTTTAACACTTATGTTCCAGAAGCAGGTTTTTGTAGCGGTGGCATAAAAGAACCACTTTTGGCTTCAATTTCATTTTTTTGAATTTCAAAAATTAGTTATTGAAAGAACATTTATAATTTATTTATTGTAATAAGGAATTGTTACACTGATGACGAACAATATTAGATATAAATTTAAACCTCATCCAGTGCTGTTTTTGTTTTTGGTGTTGTAAAGTGTAAACTGCAAACGATTCAGTACGAGAGTGAACTGCTCGAATGAATCAAACTGAATCAATTTTAACAGTGATTCATTTGCGAATCTGGCAGCTAGTTCTGATTCTAGAAGAGTCTCAAACTCTTCACTTCTAAAAATAACATGTTTGAAATAAAAGAATCTGCTGAGTAATGAAAATTTAACGATGTGTTTAACTTTTGGAAATTTAATTTGCTGTATTCTCACTTGATTTCACAGACATTGCTTTTTCCACCGCCCCAAAAAGAGCTTGTGTATTCCATCAAATTCCCTCAGCTCTATAGTTTTTTGTCATCCTAACTTGTTTGAGGAAAACTGCCCAAATGCTGGCTGGAACATTTCTGATTCCCTGAAAGTTATACTTAACCCTAATATACACCCATGACTAGATCTTCTGTTTATGACAGCTAATAATCTTAAAGCGGCTACGCAGTGGCCATTGGAGAGTTGCAAGTTCTATTTTAACCTTCTGAGTCACCTCATCATGCAGAGTATTGATTTTAATTCCATCCTCTTCTCAGTTAGGGGCTGCCAAGTGCACTACGCCCTTTTCACTCTCAATCACTGTAAACGGGACCAGGCAGCATCCGGCTCCACACTGATTCAAAACATCCATATGTGGACTACAAAACTCAAACATGCCACCATGAGCATTCCAAGGCATTAATAACAAAATGTTCATGGTACTGTCTGAGAAGAATTTTACTGCAGTGGAACAATGCAACCTTCTAACCATTACGTCACAATGCACTGCAGCTCACTGCACCTCGCGGTAGCAGATGTGAGTGTCACAATATATAATTTGAAATGCTGGAAATTAAAAAATAAAGCCTTGCACTTGTATAAACTGAATTATGCTCAGTAAAATAACTTTTTCTACAGTATACTGTAGTCCCACCCACTTATTCTAATTTTGATTATTCCTTCTTCACCATTCAGAGCTGAAAGTGCAATGAAAATGTAGTGTTATCACTAAAATACATTCTCTCCCAAATCTTTTCCCCCTCTTTCTTGCTCTTTCTATCTTTTTCCTCCATCCACTCAGGAAGCTGAAGTATTTTATTGTTGACTGCACTCTTTTATAATCTTTTATTAAATCTGTTTTAACATTTGCCTTGATTTGAAGTAAATGTCAAAAGTAGATCACAGCAGCAGAGAGGTGTGATCTTGGGTCAAGTATTGCGGGTGAAGCACATCTTGTCTGTTCCATCAGAAGAAATGGTTCTTAAAAAGCCTATGAGTATTTGAGTTTTTTATTTATTTATTTATTTTTAAATCACATTCTTAACGAGTAATTGTGTTCGCCAGTAAAATTATTATATAATGTATACAATACAATACTGTTTAAATGTTTGAGGTCAGTAATGTTTTTAATGCCTTTGAAAGAAGGCTGCATTTATAAAAATACATTGACAACATGATATTATAAAGAAATATTACAATTAAAAATAAAAAATGTAATTTAAAGTTTTTACTATTATTATTATTATTATTGTTATTATTAATTAAATGTTTGTATGCCTATGTGTGTGTGCGTATACTACAAGTCAAAAGTTTTTGAACAGTAAGATTTTTAATGTTTTTTAAAAATTCTCTTCTGCTCACAAAACCTGCATGTATTTGATCCAAAATACAGCAAAAGCAGTAATATTGTAAAATACATCTACTATTTAAACTGATTTCTATTTGAATAGAATATTGAATTTTGTAATGTAATTTATTCCTGTGATCAAAGCTACATTTTCAGCATCATTACTCCAGTCTTGTGTCACATGATTTGCTGAAATTACTGATTAGCTGACTTGAGAAATTATAGAAATTAATAGTTTTATTTAGCAAGGATGCTTTAAATTGATGAAAAGTGATGATAAAGACATGTATAATGTTACAAAAGATTTCTGTTTCAGATAAATGCTGTTCTTCTGAACTTTCTATTCATCAAAGAAACCTGAAAAATTCTACTCGGCTGTTTTTAGCAGGAAATCAGAATGTTAGAATGATTCATGAAGGATCATGTGACTGAAGTAATGATGCTAAAAATCACAGGAATAAATTAAATTTTAAAATATATTTATATAGAAAACATTTATTTTTAATAGTAAAAAATATTTCACAATTTTATTGTTTTTGCTGTACCTTGATACTTTTGGTGAGCAGAAACATTAAAAAAACATTAAAAATCTTACTGTTCGAAAACTTTTGACTGGTAGCGTGTGTGTGTGTGTGTGTGTGTGTGTGTGTGCGTGTGTTTGTGTGTATATACATACACACACAAGTAATCATGGTAGTAGTAATTAAAATGTAAAATGTAATCAGTCACATTACTTTAATAAAGTAATTGATTTTAAATAATTACATTTTAAATATTTATATAAAATATGAAAATATGGAAAATATTTTTTCCAATGTATCCTTCCCAACCTGTACATAGATAGATAGATAGATAGATAGATAGATAGATAGATAGATAGATAGATAGATAGATAGATAGAAAGACAGATAGATAATACAAGAGAATAATTCAT